>CM035168.1:51106693-51384370 GCA_020205615.1 Panax quinquefolius | reverse complement strand
TTACTTATCTTTGTTTAACTTTCTACTTCGCTTGGTCCCTTCATAAATCTATATTTATGATAACCAAAGTCGGTATCCAATACCAAAGTAGAACCTTGATTTAAAGAAAAATTATTTTAAATCATGAACAAATTTGTATTTGTAACCAAAACTTCACTAAGCTTCTTTGGTTAGCCTCGCAAGATGCTTCTCGCAGCTTTCTTTCCCGTGTCCGAAGCTTATAGAAGTGGAAGCAAACTCCTTTGCTATCCGTGACGCTTTTGTTCTTATTATCCTTTGTTTTTTGCCTTTCTATATACCTTCTTTGAATCGTTCTTCTTTTCGGAAGATCCTTTGGCCCCTACCAAGAAGACATGGTCTTTCTTGGTTGGAAAGTGACTCTCATCATTTTCAACATGTTAAGCAAATCAACGAAGTCGATATCTAGCTTGTTTATATGAAAAATTCACAACAATTGTGAAAGGAGTCCCGGGAGTGAGTGAAAAGATCAAATCTTGGCTCAACTCTCCATCCATGACAAAATCGGGTTGTTCTAATTGATCAATCAAATTGATTATGTTAAGAACTTTTTATGCATCTTATATAGTGTCATTGGCCATTCTAGATCGGAAGAGCTCCTTAGATATCCGATATCTATCGGCCCTACTTTCCTCACCATCAACTACTTGACGTGTAGGAGTATAGTAGAAGTATCCATAGTTTCAGGCTGACGCTGAAGCTCGTTACTCATATATGCGAGCATGATGCATTGAGCCAACTGTGCATCATCTTGCCACATTCTAAAAGTAGCAATGTCTTCCTCAGAGGCATTATTCGCAACCATCTTGAGGATAGGCGTATTAAGGACATAAGATAACTTTTCAACCATGAGAACTATTCTCATATTCCTTAACCAATCCATTTAATACTGGTCCAGCTTAAATAACATCTAATATGTTTCGCAAATGATAGTAATTAAGACATTGTAAAATTTTGTAAATCAATTTGTATTTAACAACATTTTAACATACATTCTTTATTAATTACCAAAATAAATTAGGTCTTGTTTTAAATTGGTATCTCCCACTATTTTCTTCAAACTATATTACCTCACTTATATAGTTCTAAGCAAAATCTAATTAAAGATTTGCTAGTGAGAATAAGGATCCCATTTCAAATGTATATAGCCTTGTGGTGACACAACAAACTATATATAAATAAATAGGTAGACAACTTTTGTCAATTACATCAACTATGCAACTCCTTTTCTTTTGCCTCTTAGATTATTTTGATCAAGTGGTGGCACATCCGAATCAAAATTATCCAAGTTAAGTCCAAACCTAGCACTCCATATATTCAAAAAAGAAAAATATCATCCTTGTGGTGACACAACAAAACAATATTGTTCAATTTTCTTTATAAGCATCAAATGTGATAAATTAACATCTTAAATACTTAATACTTGCCTTGTGGTGACACAACAAACTCATATTAAATATTTAATACTCTATTAATTTTATCATGCTAGAAGGCAACGTTCGATTTTCCAAATATCATTGAACGCTTAGGACTTAATATAAAAATTGAGGGGTTTGTTATTAATTTGTCTCATCTTGTTTAGCAGCATGCACATATATATAAAATACGCATCATATTAATGAACATGCGAAGCATGTTTGCATAATATATAATATATATAGTATAAGCATGCACATATAGAATACTATATTCTACCCGGATTGATTATGGACTTTATTCTAGTTTGGTTCACTAGAGCCACCAAGTGAACCAAAAGGTCAAACCCTAGGGGTGCAAGAAATAATATTTAAATATAACTATTACATTTAAACCGGGCTCCATTACAAAGGGTCTTTAAGCGCCCTTGCTCCTTGATCTCCAATTTTCAAAATTAATTCTAACTATTCCTATTACAAAACTAATTAAAATAAATAGAAACCTTGATCGTGAGTCGAGGGAAATACATAGGAGGAGATAGAATTTACATTCGGAAAAATTAGAGAAGGCAATGCTGTGAGACCCATTTAATAAAACTCATACATTCATGCATCCAACTAAAATAAAATCCAATCACATTGGTCAATTGTCCATAATCAATCTCATTTATTATCATACATATCACCATATGCATCAATACATAACATTCATCCGATGAATAATAAACATTCAATATATATATTGATATCATTTAATGGGCAAATTTAGTTAGTATAAAATCTATTTTTGAATCAAAATAAACTCCTTTATTTTAATCCAAATTTAAATCAAAATAAAACTATTTTATTTTAATTTATCCAATTTTGAATAAAATAAACTATTTTATTTTAATCAAAATCTTTAATAAAAATAAACTCCTTTATTTTAATTAATTATGGAATCCAATTCCATGTTAAAAAAACTTTTATTAAAGGAAACACTGATTTCTTTCCTATTCACAAATAAACTCTTTTATTTTGAATAATATGAAATCTTATTTCATATCTAAATAAACTCCTTTATTTAAGAAAACATGGAATCCAATTTCAACTCTAATTAGTTATCATGAAATCCAATTCCAACTCTAATTAGTTAGCATGAAATTCAATTTTAAAATTAAAATAAACTCTTTTATTTTAATATTAAAATAAACATTTTATTTTAAGATTAAAATAAATCTTTTATTTTAATAATAAAATAATTATATATATATATATATATATATATATATATATATATATATATATATATATATATATTCCGTGATGCCCGCCCTTCTTATTATCAAATAATCTTACAAATCTAGCAACATAGGATATATATATATATATATATATATATATATATATATATATATATATATATAATAGTTAGTATATATATAAAAGTTAACATGTTAACTATATATAATAACTATATCATATATATGAAAAATCCTCGACTTTCTCAGTATTCCGTGAATCAAGCAAGCACTGAAATATATATATGCCAACCACGTGAATCATATAACAGAACTTATCGTGATTCCACCACAAATATATGACAGCCACGCAAATCACGAAATAACAAAAACAGATTTTCAGGAGAAAAAAAAAATGCCTCCTTTTTTTTCTTTTTTTTTAAAAAATAAATTTTATACAACAAAATTATTCCCAATTAAATTAAATTGTTCTAAACACAAATCAATATAAATATCAAATCTGAACAATTAATAATTCGCATAAAGGTTTGGCTCTGATGCCACTGTTAGATTTGTAATATTCATGAACGCAATCAAATTGCAAAAATAAGCGAAAACGTGGAAAATCAGAGTTTAAAAATTTTACAAACCATATACCCGGATCACCCTTTATGCACAATTATTAATTAAACGAAAAAGATGAATAAGAAACATACACTTGAAGATCCGAGCTTCCTCAGGTACAAGTTCACCTCCAATCCTTTTCGCGTTCAACTTGAATCCACCGGGTTTGGTTCCTTCTTTTGATCAACGTTAGCCACCCAAGTGTTAGGCCTCTAGAGGTGATCCACCAAGGAAGAAAAAGGATTTAAGAAGATGGGTGGTTGGCTAAACCCTAGTTTTTCTATCTCTATAGAAAAGGAGCGTACTCTCCAACCATTGGAATTATAACGTCGTCTTAATATCCGATATAAGACTCCTCTTATAAAGATATCAAGTAACCCTATTAAAATAAGGTATTATTTAATTAAACCTTTTTAATTAAAAGGGCTCCCTAATCTGATTAGGGATAATTAATTAAACTCCTTTAACTAATTTTCCTTCCTAATCCAATTAGGAATAAATAAGAGTACTTTATATTAAATTAATTCCTAAACTCTTTTAGAAATTAAAATAATAATAATAATTGTAATAATATTAATAAGACTCCTCTTATTAATTTATATTTAATATTTCTAAAATATTAAATAATAAATATTAAGCTATTTAATTTATTCTATCACCATAGATTAAATTAAATATACATAACATAATATTACGATTATGCCATTAACTTCTTAAATAATTATTCTTCCTTTTATGGTGTGACCCTTTAGGTTCTCCATATTAAACCTAGGTTGTGAATAAATCAATTAGAATAATTCTAATCTTATTTAAATAAATAAATTAAATAATTAATTTATTTAAATAAATAATATTTATTCTACAATAGGGATAAGCCTCCCTAGCGATCAACGACTTTCTAGATAATATAGATTTCAACATTAATCATAAAAGAACCTTTGAGTAAATAGTTACCGTACAATTCAATCCTTCCACCATACAATGTCCCAATTAAATATAAGACATGGAATTTTATCAAGTCTTATTTTATTTAATTATATGTATTTCGACTCTTAAATGCACAACTCAAATAATGCAAATTAGAAACTCCTTTCTAATTTCATACGCCTGTGCCAAGGACTCTTTGGGTTGTCATTTATCGAATCACATAGGACATTTCTCTTCTTTTAATAGAAGTGGTAGATTCTTTATTGATCATACATTATCTCCATGTACAACTTATTATACCCAAGCATACCCTTTGATATACCCTAAGGGTCTTAAGGAATAAGTCAAAGTATAACTCATCATACACAAGATACTATGATGATCTCAAGTCCAAGGATCACTTGTACTACTATCACTACAGAATTCCTATTGACAGCAAGTAAAACTCCATTAGGTATTCCTTAGCGAGCCAACGTTCAAATGAACTTATTCTCTAATAAGCACTGATACTTGCTTTAGTGTCTCCACACAAATGATCATGAGATCAATCATCCTCATCCAATGAGCAAGCAACGTATGTACCAATCTAGGATTCACTAATCCCCAATTTAGTAATCCAATGATTGGGAACTATTTTAGTTTTAAGCTTTCTAAGAATTTAGATCTCATTAGAATGATCATCATCATTATTCTAAAAGCATTGCTTAAAACTATGGGTTTATCACATATTATAAAACTTGACATCATATAGATAATTAAAAGCCTTTAATAAATTAATTCTTTTTATTAATAAATGAATAAGATTGTTACAAAGTATATGCTTTATCATCAAACATGATTGGCTTGTGTGCATACTACTTTCAGGTACTATACTGTAATTCGTATTTTCACATGATTATAAATATTGAGTCACATGATTGAATTATTGATTCACATTATTTACTATTAGGGGAGGTGGTGCAAGTTTGATAATACTTGCAGGACTAAATTAAAAATGAAAGAAAAGTTGAAGGTATTGTACTGTAATATTTCGAGCCCCAAAACGTGCAATTATCGAAACTATATTTTCCTATAAATAGAAGCTCATTCTTCCTTCATTTCTCACCAATTCACTAAAGCTTTAGAGCAATTATTATAGAGAGAAATTATAGAGAGAAAGAAGAAGAGAAGTCTGATACCTCACTATTCCGAAGATCCGGTCTTCTTTCGAGGTAAGGGTATTATTATTTTCGTATTCATGAAGAGAGCTATTGTTATTCCATTCCTTATTATTATGTTGAATAACTCGCCTCATGCAAGTACCGCATACATGGTGAAATTCTTCATTATTCCATTCTTTATTATTCATTGGAATAACCTTTTCGTATGGCCTATCGCGATGCTCGGTGAATCTGTTGGAATACCATGCATGTGGATTACGCATGACCTGGTTCCATTCTTTATTATTCGTTAGAATATCACATGCGTTCGGCGGATTGCATGCGGCCTTGTTCCATTCTTTATTATTCTGTTAGAATAACCTGTCTGTGCGGTCTATCGCATGCCTGGTGAATTCTGTTGTTATTCCATTATTTATTATTATGTTGGAATATCCTGTCTGTGCAGATTACGCATGACCTAGTTCCATTCTTTATTATTCTGTTGGAATATCCTGTCTGTGCGGATTATGCATGACCTGGTTCCATTCTTTATTATTCTGTTGGGAATAACTTGTTTGTGCAGTCTATCGCATGCATGGTGAATTCTTCTGTTATTCCATTCTTTATTATTATTCTGTTGGAATAACCTGTCTATGTGGATTACCGCATGCATGGTGAATGATCCTTTGTATTCATTCCTTATTAAATTGTAGAAATGATCTGTCTACGTGGATTACCGCATGGCGGGTGAAAATCCATTTGCAGTTTCGTAATTTTTTTGACTCTCACAAATTCTGAAAAAATTTGAAATGATGGTTTGTTGAGTTTTCTAGATTATGTCCAAAAATGGCGATTTTTGGATGTATAGATTAAGAGTTATGGAATTTATGGGAAAAAACTATTTTAAAAGTAAACCCTTATAACTCTTTGTGATTAACTCCAAAATTGGAGAAATTTTTATTGGGAGTACATGTATATAACAGGAGTATACCCTGTAAATTTCAGAATTTTTGGAGAAAAGTACAATTTATGATAAATGTCTAAATATTCGGCAGTTTTGGCCATATGAAAAATAGTAAATGAATTTTAAAAATTTCGAAAAAAATATATGTTCAATATGGGACTATATTCTGCTAAATCCTAGAAAAGAAATATTTTTAGAACTGATTTGGTATTTTTCATGAAAATGAACTAGTTATGAGTAAATGAATTAAATATGTTATGTGAAGTAACAAAATTAGAAAATAGGATTTTATGGCTTGGGAATCTTATATAGGGTATATACAGATTTTTGATGAGGGATTTGATCATTGGTGATGAAATCTTATGAGTATGACATTTTTGAATGATTAAATGTATTATTTGGTAAAGTGTAAACAATTGAAATAAATTGTTTATAAGTTTAAGAAGTGATTAAAATATTGTTATAATATTAATAATATTAGATTATGAGTTTATTAAGTGATTGATAATATTTGGATAAATTTAAAGTCTTTAATATTTATCCTTGTTTTCGTTTGATTAATGCTTATATCATTGTCATCATCCTCATGCTTATATTATGATGAAAGTCATTTTTGGCTTACGTGCAAAGATGAACTGTTGATTATTGGTTTTACAGTTGTATATCTTTGGCTTACGTGTAAAGATGGACTGTTGATTATTGGTTTTCTGATTATATATCTTTGGCTTACGTGCAAAGATGGACTGTTGATTATTAGTTTTCTGATTGTATATCTTTGGCTTACGTGCAAAGATGAACTATTGATTGATGAGTATCTTTGGCTTATGTGCATAGATGAACCATTTATTGGTATGATTATGACACTCGGATCATTTGGTATAATTATGACCCGTAATGTTATAGATGATGTGGTAAAAGTCCTTATTGGCCCGTAGTGCATTGATGGACATTTATTGGTATGATTATAACTAGGAATTATTCTGTATAATCATGACCATTGATGATTACATGAATATCCTTAGCCGTAGTGCAGGGATGATTCGATGATGTGGATTATTTATTGTCGAGTCTCGTGATAAAATATTGATTATACACTTTTAATTCGTAAAAGATAGTAGATATCATGCTCTACTTGACTCTTCTAAAATACAGTTGTATGTCTTTGGCCTGTAGTGCAAAGATGAATTGTTAATGAATATCTTTGGCCGTAGTGCAAAGATGAACTTATTAGTATGATTGTGAGCAGGAATTGTGATTTGGTATAACCATGATTTTTGATGTTTCAGGTGAAGATAGGTGATGAAAATTATCTTCGTCCTGGGTATGAAGAGGAATTTAGAATCACAATTATGATTATGAGTTATTCATATGATTATGGACAGGAATTGTTGATTGATGTTACAGGGATAAAACATTATTGGTGGACTTTTAAAATGGAGAAGATAATAGACCTGATGGTCTTTTTGACTCTTCTAATGGATTGCTCGTTCCGCTGTAACTATGGTTGAAAAGTTTTATCATCTACCATATGTTCTAAATCTTTGATTTATTATTGACGAAGGGTATTGATAATTTAATTATCTTTAGTCATAATATTCTTTACTGGGCTATTTGTGCTCACCCTTTGCTTCACAATTCCTTTCAGGTAATAAGAGTGTATTTGGGTCGAAGCGGGGATAACAGGAAATAGTGTGATGGTCGAGGAGATCGAAGTTTCTCAATACATTATAAAACGGCATGATATGCAACAGATAATTGTATTGAGGACCTAAGATATGTGTGTCATATTTTATACGTCACTTAATAATTGATTTAGGCGAACAACAATAGGGTGATGAGAACCCGACTTTGAAAGCGTCAAAAGTGAACCTCATTAGAATGAATATGATAGTAATCTTCTCGTTCTTCTTTGGGGTCTTAAAATATTTGTTGCTGTATTTTATATGGTATTGTAATAATTTGAGTTTGGATACTGTCTACGAGACAATATTGTATTAAAACTCACAGCTTATCTATTGTCGTACTCTGCATGATAGTTCAACAGTTGTATAAAAGAAGTTTGTATTTTATTTTTATAGAGTGATATCTGGCGACTGAGAATGGGTCGTGTGGACCTATTTTGGGGGCGTCACAACTGAATTAACTCCATGAACAATGTATGTTTGATTACGAATATATCAATGAATGGGATCTTTTACTTATTCCGCTGTGCTTGAAAATTCTTAGGTTTGTCATATACTAAATTATTAGCAATATAAAATAAACGAGAAACGTATTTGAAATTAAAAGGATCTATTCAACCCCCCCCTCTAGATCTATATTATGCCTACTGGGAACTAACAATTGGTATCAGAGCAGGTTCTCATGCTATATTCAAAAGCTAATTGCTTTGAGTCTGATCCTAGACACAAACATTGTTCTAGACTTGGTTTACTAGTAAGTCACTTGTTATATGCAGATGAGCTCACACGTTGAAAATATTGTGTACAGGTAAATGTGTATATACCCCTGAAGCTGCTCAGATTGGTCCATGTTCTTGATTGCCATATCATCAAGACCAATCCTTGCTCGCGGTCAATCTTGTATTCTAAAGTCTAGGCTAGAAAGCTCAAGAGACATCAACAGAAAAGAGTCAAACATCAACCAGCCTGAAAAGATGAAAAGGCCATACATGCTAAGAAATGCTTATCCAGAGAAGAAAGAAGAACTTCTCAAACATGTGTCTGGCCAACCAGCAGTTGGATGTAAACCTTGTGAACTCAAGGATGTCTAAGAACTAAAGATGTTGTGATTCTCTTAGCTTGCATCTTCAAGACCACGACTGATTGATTGAAGGTCAACTGGAGCACCAAACTGTCAGGAGCTAATGAGAAACTATGCACATCAATGCCTAACCTCAGTATATCTAAGATAAATGACTATTAAGAAACTGACAGCAGAAAGGTACGGTTCCTAACTAATATAATTGTGTACATCATGTTGCATCTTCTTATAAACTATAACAGTATTTTTTCAAGGAATCATAATCTACCTAAAATGGTGAAGAGAGAAAGTATACTGAGGATGGAAACTCAAATGCTTACAAACTTTCTCTCCATCCAAGTTTTAGGTTGAAGATGACATCTTGAAAGAAATCTGAAATGGGTCATAAAAACATCACAGGTTAAATTTATTTTATGTGAAGTAATCTTTGCTGATGGGTTAGTATGCATGTACAAACCTATGTTCTAAGTGTTTAATAACACATAGAGTATGAACAGTTCTACAAGAGTATCTTGAAGATTTGTAGAAATTGATCACCTCTATGAATCAACCAGATACAAATAAATCGTAGAGTTGATTCTCACTCTGTGAACATTTAAACCCTGTGAACATAACCAAGCAAATGATGAAACCATCAAAGAAAAAGAGTGTTTTATTAAAATGGCAAATCTTACACACACTCACCATCATGCATCTCAAAATATATTATTTAAATTAATTACATACATGAATATGACTGTTGGTGATCAATATAATGATTATCCAAATATATGAGAAACAGGGATTTAGAAAACTAACGTAGCTGGACCCATTTAACCATGGTTACCAAAAATAGAAATTTATAACCTGCAGGTAGTTGGTCCATCTGGCCACACTAAGGAATGCTGAAGTAGAAGACTTCAGTCAAGAAGATTTAACCAGCAGAAGGCTTAGGACTGTTCAGAAATAATTCTGATACAAATTCCTATATGTCAAAGCCTGTCCTTGAAGACTTGCTGAGCTAATCTAAATGAAGTTCACATGGCTGTTGATCTTTATATGAAAGCAGGCCATTCAACCAAAGATGAAAAAGGGTCTTAGATGCTCAAGCATGCAAAGCTTGTCCTCAAAGAAGTGCACTAGAGGATCATCGAGCATCAAACATGAGGAACTTATTAAGGGAGCAGAACTCCACTAATACAAACTGTAAAAGAAGACTACGTTTGTAGTGCTGTCAAATGATCGTAGAATGATCAGTCCTGGAGATATCCATGTCTATGATGTAAACAGATTTAATTGTCAATGATTCCAGTCAGAAAAAAACATGCAAGGATGCCTCCAAACGCATATGAAGAAAAGGAAATCACACCTCACTGAGAAGATAGTATAAACATGGGGAAGCAGTGATCTGTTAAGGAACAACAGCACTGAGATATACTATGAAGAAATGTACCAGCTATAGAGTCCCAAAACTTTGTGGCTAATGAACCAAATGAAGATCCGTAGTCAATAGAAACGTCTCAAAACGTACTACTGATAACCTATCAGCCACACAACTCAAAATTATGGAGTGCCTACGATCAAACATCTGATCGTAGTGTAAGAGCAGGAGGAAACCACGATTACAACAAATGCAATTGTCTAAAGTTGGTAGAAGACCTCCCCACCAGAAATGGTTAAATGAGATATCAGTGCAAATTACTTCTAAAGTACTTCATCTGGAAAGCGCCTCAGGGACAAACCTGACCCTTAGCTCACTCTAAGAGGTTAGCCCTTCCTGAGCTACCTTAACCTAGAAGGATTGCTTGATCAAGTTCATCTCAAGGACTAAGACAGTTAACGATCGTAAAGTGGACTTTGAAGAGAACTCAACGATCGTGATGTAACCTCAACGATCATAGTGCAACCTCAGCGATCGTAGAAACAGACTCGACGATTGCAGTCTTACAAGAGGCTACTCTAACTCATGAGGAGCTTGAAAGAACGGGACAATTGCTCAACCATTCAAATTATGAGAGAGATAAGTTCGAATACATTTTGGAAAGATATCATGCAAACGGATCTCAGAACTTAAGTGCCCAAACTGGCTTAGGGTACATCAGTGATCAAGCTATGCAGTTTCAAGATGAGGATTAATGTCAAAACCATCCACTGCAGCATCTCTCAAAAGTTGATCGTTGAGTCAACAAAGGAAAACGTAGAGTCCATAGCTGCCTTACCATGCTACTCTACGAAACAAGATAGTCAACGGTCAATCCACGTCATTGACGACTATTTGTTTTAAAAAGGGACATTAAGCTGAAGAATTAATGGGGGAGTTACAGCTCATTACTAGGCATCGTGCAACCTATGGCTAGTTAAAACATCACAACGTATGCAAAATCAGAAGGAACAGCCATAAAGATAAATTCAAAATCTGCAAACAACTACCAGAACCTATCTAACCTCTCTCCCTCCCATTTTCAAACCCTAGAATCCTCTTCGAAGCTTAAATCAATCAAACCTCCAGAACCCAAATCATAATCAGCTATCTCTCATAAATCTCTCCGAATCATATACCCTTATCCCTTGAACTATTCAAATGGAAGATTGGCGAGTAATCACTGGCATTCAGCTCAGAACCAAGTCTTTTGAGAAATCCGAAAAGAAGTTCAGAGATATTCTTGAACTTGTGAAGAAAGCTGGATTCTCAGAATGTCTTGAGGCTAGCACTCAAGTATATACTGAACTAGTCAAGGAATTCTACTCAAATGCATCCATAAATGCCGGAACCCTTTCAACCAAGGTTAAAGGTCAATCTCTTAAGCTGAAATCATCCGATATCAATCAATTCTTAGGTTTTTCTGACCTAGGACTGAGAAACCTTGATGAGATCGACACTGAGCAAGTAAAGGAGATTATGGGGTACCAAAGGAACCCTAGTCTGAAGGACATGAAGAAAAAGGAGTTTCCTAAGGAATTCGAGTTCCTTGCTGAGATAGTGGGAAATGTATACTATGCAAAGATACTGCACATGACACTGTACCTGATCAGCAGTTGAAGATTATGTCTGCAATAGTTCTGAAGAAGCGAATCAACTTTGGAGCTATCTTGTTCGATCAGATCTCCAAATGGATAGAAAAGGCTGAGATAAAGAAGTCTACTGATAGACCCCTGACTAAGGTCTTTCATGGAAGACTGCTAAGTATTGTGATGAGGAAGAAGCTGGGAGGCAAAATCAAGGATGATGGGGGAGAACCTCTGAATGTTCACAAAGTAATGTCTCCACAACTATTTGTGAATTGGAAGAAAAACCCCAAGGAGAACAGAAGGTTAACAACAGCAGAGAGTAGCAAAAAGAACTCTGCGAAAAAGAGGAAGGCGAAAGTGGTGGAAAGCTCTGAGTCTGGTGACTCAGCATCGGTAGCAGCCACACCAGTAAGGAAGAAATCTAAAGGTGTGAAGAAACCTAAGGCCCTACCAAAAAGTCTCTCCATGGAAGACGAGGATGAAGAAGAAAAAGTCCTGACTATAGAAACCACTAAGAGGAGAAGTAACAGACTGCTTCAAGGGACATCAAGAAAGAGAGCTAAGGTGGAAAACAAACTAGTCCCAGTTTTCCAAGAAAGTACATCTGACGAAAAGGAGAACGTAGAGTCAGAGGAAGAAAAGGGAACTGACGATCTCAAGATCGAGTCCCCAAAGAACAAATCCAGCAATGAAGCTGAAGCTGGATTCATGGAAAAAAATGCAAAATCTGCTGATGAAGAAGAATGCACAAGCCGCGTGGCTAACTCTTAGAGCATTCACTCTGATGATGAAGAAAAGCTACAAGATGACCCAACTGCATCTCCAAATGCAAATGCTCCAACAAGCCCAGATGATGTTGATTCTGAAAAAGAAGGACATGCCTCTGCTAATGCTGAACCTTAAGAAAGTTCGTCTGATGATCCAAAGGCGTCAGAGTCTGAAGAGGAAGAAGAGTCTGACACCTCCATAGCTGAACCTCCAAGAAGAAGGAAGAGCTACAGATTACTTGCTAAATTTGCCTCCAAAAAGAAAAATGATCACTCTACTGAAGTCATTGAATTAAGTGGTGATGAATATGAATCACAGGAAGAAAGTACTGAAGATGGGACTAGCATTGAAGAAGATGATTCCAAGGAAGATGTTGCTAAAGAAGGTTCTGAAAATGAAAAACAACAAAAAGACTTCACTTGAAATTTAAATAGATACACTTAGAAGGAGGGGTTAAATAAGTGTAGGAACAAACTATGTCCAACTTTTGTTTATAAAAATTCCTTTGGATATTTAATGCAGCAAGCTGGATTATCAGGATATTATTTAATTTTGAATCAACCTATTTGCTGATATAATTTGATGTGGAATGCAGGCTGCTGGATAGATATCAGGATAGCAAGGTACAAAATGTAACCACATTAACACCAAAAAATTTACGTGGTTCAACTACTACCCTCTAGAATAGTAGTCTAATCTACGTCTAATAACAACTAGTATTGGAGACTCACTTTTATTAAACTCTTCCAATTACAGTACAAGTTCTAACAATTCGAACACCTTTGTTCTCTCAAGCACCTATGTTTTCCTCAAACTTGACTATAATGAGTTATCAACCCAAACGGGATTACATACAATAAAATATTGATTGAGACAAGGAAAAAGTAAGATACACACTAGAGGTCTAATGATCAAGCAATATATCACTTACCAACTTAAGGCTCTAGTATGAAATGAAATGATATGGAAGAATAATATTACCAGAATATGTTCTATACTTTCTTCATAGCTGAAACTCTGTTCTTAATGCAATCAATATCAATCAAGGTGAAAAACACTTTTGTAGCTTGTATGCGTTTGATATATTGTATATGTTTTTCGTATATAAATTTTTTAAAGAGCTCAGTTTATATAGGCCACCCAGAATATTACCGTTGCAAAGATTTGCTACTATAATATGCACGTTTAAAAATACTTTGCACAAATCTTGCAGTTCTATGTCAATCATGATATACACAGCACGATTTTCATCATAGAGATTCTATTTTTTGAGATATCACGCTATCAGCAATTTAAGGCTAATTGATTTCCATGGGAGATAGGCCTGTCGCAGATTTCTATTTTCTCAATTTCTAAAATGACGGAAGTCAACACTTTGTATTACCATAAACATTTGCTAGGCAGGATTCCATATTACTTATCATACATTGGACCGTTGGTACCAACCAATTAGATATCTTAAATCATGAGACAATATTCTGGTGCATGATTCCGGAATGTATAACTTATGGAATTTTTATCAATCAACTAGTTACCTTAATTAATTGCCTAGAATTAAGACCCTTGATTTATGACGCATAATTTATGCAGCATAATTTATGAGATGTGCTTACCGTGAATCAAGTCAATGAATAGTTTTATGGAATTTAATATTATCGATCATTTACTCCAGATTACCATATATATGTTTGGTTCATCAAGATTTAATTTATATTATGGTAAGTAATATCGACCATGTAATTATGAACTAGTGAATTAGCAGGTAGCATCAAGTATGAGAATGAAAGTATATATGTAATGCACATGTCCTAGAGACTTATTTTGGAAAGTAATAAATGCTAAGATCTTACATATATTCCTAGGACTCAAATTTCTTTTCTTTCTTCAAAGACATCTTGACTTTGAACCTTCTTCCTTGATGTTCCTGAAATGTTATATAACATGGTTAGTGGAATAATATGGTCATCATCAAAACCTTGAGTGTGACATAAGTCAACATTCTCCCCCTTTTTGATGATGACAACAAAATAATTATGGCTCCCCCTAAAACCATGCATTTCAAGAGAGTTACAACTCACCCTCAATTTATGCATACTATTGACTGCATATATGCAGTGTTTGAGTAACCCTGCATTTTCAAGTTGAAAATATGAAAAGTGAAAAACAACCCTGCATTGTTTGGTTAGTCCACAACATGTTAAACACAGAATTATCATAGACTATTAAACCATCATCCATCAACAAATTTTTAAACCATAGTCTTAAAACCAAAAGTTATCATGCATGAAAAATTTTAAAAATTATCTTGAAAGTAAGCAAGGCAGGCATAATTCTTCTCCCCCTTTGGCATCTATCAAAAAGAGGTGTCCAGAAGGCCAAAAGGGTAGGGTGTCTAAGCCTCCTCCTCATCAATATTAACGTGATTGGCTTCACGGGCGGTGAAATAGGGCCGGTGAAGCCTGTGGTGTTCAATCTCTTCCAGTGACATTGTGTTGGCGAATCTAGGAGGTTGAGCATTAAAGGTAGGAGGTGGTAAAGGCAAGTCCAGAAAGTCGCCTTGATATTCTGCCATCCAATTGCATTGTGGCCATTCAGGTATGTGCGATTGGACATGGTCTGCTTGCAGCTCTTCACTTACATCATTCATGCGGCGCTCGGTAAATCGTCCAAGAGACCCAATTTGATTGCTAATGAATTTAAGCTCAGTGCTCAATTGACAGGCATTGCGGTTCATCTTCCTTTGCAGAGCTTCTACCATAGCCCGAGTGTGCAACTCGAATCAAGCTTGGAGGTCAATGAACTCATCATCCACGTTGCGAAAAATAGAATGAAGATCATTGTGACGAATAGGGAGTTTGCCTTTTTCAAGCACGGACAAACAAAGTTGGATATCTTTAACATCAGCAGTGATTGTGGCTTGATTGTTCGCTATGGTATGAAGGAGATTGAGAATCTCAGGGGACGGAGGTAGGGAAGTAGGAGGTGTGGGATTTGGAACATTTGGAATTTTAGGTGCCACTCGTATGAATTTTCCTTTAAGCAGTGTGATATAAGCACCCTTGAGATAGTTAGAGTCGATGGAATCAGTTATTATTATTTTTTTTTTGCTAAGTTTGTTCGTATATAGAAAAAGAAGAGATTACACAATCGATAAGGGCATACCCCAGAAGCTTTTGATAGAACCACATGGGACAACCCCCAAAATGGACAACAAAAGACTAACAACCAAGCCAAATGAAAGGACAAAGCGTTACTAAGCAGGACAATAGTAAATACAAGCATGAAACCTTAAACAACATAGACAACCAATCAGGCGAAACCAAGCAACCAAATAAATGGGGGTGAAGACTGAACCAAACTGCATTGCAGTAGCCGAAGAGGATGCTGAAGCATAGGAAGAACTACGAGAGCCAGAAGGAGAGGGCCAAACCATCATTCCCGAACCCAAGTCCGGGTCAAGTCAAACCCCGGTCAAATCAAATCCCCAGACTTCCAGAAGATAAGGCGTAACCACAAGCCAAATTTCGGCCCTTCATCGCCACAACCGAACCCGATTATGGACTAATGATGTTCTTTGAACCCAAAAAGACGATGTAAGCAATATGAACCAAACCAACGAAGAGGCCGAACTGCCATGGAAACCGAACTGCCTAACTGCCAAAGAAGCTAAGTTCTTTCCAGAATTATGCAAGAATTAACAACCTATACTGAAGAGACCAAACCGTAACCATGAAATGCACCATAGCAGCCTCACAACCAAGCATCGAGGTCGCCCAGATCATGCATGACCTTGAGAAATTTGGGAAAGAAGAAAGCCTTGACTTAGTGATATTAATAATCTCCTAGCCAAAACACTCATAGTAATTTGTCATTTTTATGAACAATTGAGTTCCTAATCGCCCAAAGTTTGTAAACTGTGGTAGAAAAGACCAAATTTTAAGATATCGCATCAATTTTATTTCCTTTAAATCGAATGATATAGTCCACCAGACTATCCCAGCTCCTTGGAGCATTGGCCCAGACTACGAAGGCAAGCACAGAGGAGAGAACTGAAGTAGAATAGGGACAATCAAAGAACAAATGGGAGAAGGTCTCAGCATGATTTGCACAGAAAGGGCAATTCATAGGTCGGAAGCTATGGTAAGCAGAGAACCTATCATTTTTGGGTAATCTGTGTCAAGAGCAGCTTGCTGTGGTAAAGGAGAATCGGGGATATGGAGGCGAACCATAGCAATTTAGCCCATGGGACTTTCGGGCACGCAAGCGAATAGATTCTCTGGATAGTGGGAGCTTTGATATGATTCACCGCCGGGTTGTCCCAAAGAATCAAGTCCTCAAAGATCGGAAGGATTAGGAAGAGATGAAAACAAGGTGCAGAATTCACGCACATCATGATGATTCTTGGAAGGTAAAAGACCATGCACCCATGTAAATGATGTCCGAAATTCGCGATTAACAGGATTTCGGAGTTGGAGAGCGCAGAGATGGAGAGGGTTTAAGGGTTGCCCATTCAACCACGGGTCAAATCAGCTTATTTGGATGATGCCTCATTGTCGAGTGGAATTTGAAAGTGAGTAAATAATTTTGTGAGAAAACAAATTGTAAGGTAAGCACTTTTTGGAATGTTTTATACAAATGAACCATGTGTTTGAGCATCATGAGGGAAAAATTGAATGGTTGGCCTGTCATTAATAATGCCACCAAAACCAGATCCTGGTAGGTGAAGTCCGCTCCACCACCGAGACGAGGGAGGAGATTGTACCTGAGAAATTTGTGAAGGACTACTGCAATAAGAGATACTTCGATGGTTTTAGGAAGGATGACAGTGGACACAGTTGGGTAAAAATGGGTCCCTTAAGTGTAAATGGACAGTCACCGGTGTATGGAATTGACAATATACTTCCTAAATCCATAGCAGTAAAGAACAGTGATTTTCCCTTAACAAACGAGGTGTAGCAATCGCCATTATTTTCAAGGTTGGTATAAAATTGCTGGACTAATTTTGGGTAAGCTATCGAGGGAGGAGCACTTAAAGAAGACAGACCATATGACTCAAAGAGATGTTGAAGAGGAGAGTTTTGGTAGTAAAACATATCAACAGATTTCTCATAGACGAAGGATTTTTGACAGATAGAAGACTTAAATCGAAGCTCCAAATTATGACATCTAAAAAAATCCTCAGGAACATCATGCAAGGACACGGATAAAGGAGTTACCGTTGTTGGAGGTGAGCCAGGTGAAGAGTCTTTGAGCTTTCGTCCTTTGGAACCAGTCGATGTCCTGATCGGTGGAGGAGAAGGTAGGCTCGCTTCAGATTTGGCAGGGGGTGGTTCACCGGAGATGATAGTAACAGAGGATTGTTTTTGTTTCAGTTTTCGAGTGGTAGGTGGTTGAGATGGTGGAGAAGGGGGTGAGACCTCATCTTCTAATTCATCTTGAGCTATTTGCCACGCCTAGTTCTTATTGTTGGAGAGTACTGCGGTTGAGTCGATTGAGATGGTGGACAAGGGGTGAGATATGAAGAGACCTGGAGAGTCGAGATGGAGAAAAAGAGTAAAGAGGCTTCAGTATTTATTTTGGGAACACGTTATCGAGATATGGAAAGTTGTGAAGCCGTGTTCTGGAAGGAAAATCGAGTAAATTTTAATTTGCGTAATTATGGTATAAAGATATGCTTGGATGATTTGTTCATCCGATATCTTTAAAGTCATGCATCAGGTATATCTAGATTAGACACATCCCGAAGTTCTCTTCTTGGAGTACTGAAGCGTTCTTCCCCTAGAGGTTTTGTAAATATATCTACTAATTGGTGCTCAGTGGGAATGAATATTAATCTTATTAGTCATTTGGACACATTGTCTCTAAGAAAATGGTGGCGAACTTCTATGTGTTTTGTGCGAGAGTGTAGCAATGGATTTTTAGAGATGTCTATAGTGCTTGTATTGTCGCAGTATATGGGCACATTTTCACATATAATATCAAAGTCACACAGTGTTTGACGCATCCACAAAATTTGGGAACAGCAACTTCTTGTTGCTAAATATTCACCCTCAGTAGTGGATAGGGCGACTGGCGTTTGCTTCTTGCTATGCCATGAGACAAGACTTTGTCCCAAAAATGTACAGGCACCGCTTGTCCTTTTTCTATCTAATTGACAACCTGCATAGTCGGCATCTGAATAACCCATTAGATCAAAATTATCACAATTTGGTTAAAATAATCCTAAGTTAGTAGTACCACTCAAGTATTTAAATATTCGTTTAACAGCCTGTAGATAGGATTCTTTGGGTTTGGCATGAAACCGAGAACATAGACACACACTGTACATTATACCAGGTCTAAAAGTAGTTAAATATAGTAGGGATCCAATCATACCTCTGTATTTTGTTACCTCTACATCCGTACCTTTTTCATCTGCTGTGAGTTTTATTAATGTACTCATTGGCGTGGTCTTTGAATTTGAATTGTCAAAGCCGAATCTCTTGAGTAACTCTTTTGTGTACTTGGTTTCATGAATGAATATACCTTCATGATTTTGTTTAATTTGAAGGCCCAGAAAGTAAATGAGTTCTCCCATCAAGCTCATGTCAAACTCCTTGTGCATGCATTTCGAAAACCACTCACAAAGGAAATTATTAGTAGCACCAAATATTATATCATCTACATATATTTGTACAATAATAATATCTTTATTTTGATGTTTAATAAACAGTGTGGAGTCAATTTTACCTCGTATGAACCCATTTGATAGGAGATACTTACTTAATCTCTCGTATCAAGCTCTTGGGGCTTGTTTGAGTCCATAGAGTGCCTTTGAGTTTGTATACGTAATGTGGGAACTTGTCATGCTCGAATCCGTGTGGTCGCTTTTACATAGACTTCTTCATTTATGTACCGTTGAGAAAGGCGCTGACGTCCATTTGGTGTAGCTTGAATTTTACGAAACAGCAAATGCTAGTAATATACTGAATGGATTCCAAACGAGCCATCTTTGGGCAAATTTTTCTTCATAGTCTATTCCTTCTTATTGGTTGTATCTCCGAGCTACTAGTCTCGCTTTGTTTCTTATAATTGTTCCATACTCGCAAGCTTGTTTTTAATACCCATTTAGTTCCAATAATGGATACATCTTTTGGAGGAGGTATCAACTCCCACACTTGACATCTTTCAAATTATTGTAGTTCTTCCTGCATTGCTAGAAGCCAATTTTCATCGAGTATGGCTTCTTTGGCGTTCTTTGGTTCAATTTGGGATAGAAATGCTGAGAAATCACATATTTTGTGCTTTTCTTCTTGTAATAACTTTGTCATTTATGTCTCCAATGATGTTCTCAGGAGGATGGTTTTTGATGTATCTTGCTGATTTTGGAAGTTGAATATCATGTATAACTTCTTCAAGAGTTTCCGAATTCAGGGTCCCGTTATTCGTCCATTTCAGCTTTTCTTTGGATATGTTTCGATTTTGTATTTAGCTTTATTTGAATAGGGTCTTCGTCCTCGCTTACTTTCTAATCCATCCAATTTGGATTGGTTCCATGATCTTCATTGCTTTGCTTTTATCCGGTAGGTTGGATTTGGAGCGCTCTCTAAGTTTCTCGCATCTCTTCTCTTTCATTTTTTTTGGTCATGAATGATGTTCTTACTTGTTTTCCAAGTTGATAAGGTTGGCATATACCTTTTTCTTGAAATTCATTTTGGGTAATCCTCTTACTAAGTTCATTGATGACAACTTCTTGATGAGGTCCATATGAACATGTCCCATCCTTCTATGCCATAGATTTGCTTTCATCTTGAATGGTCACGAGACATAATTCTTCCTCCGTTGCTCAAAATAAAGAGTATATATATTCTTTTTCTTCTAGCAACTAAAGCGAAAGATTGTTAGTACCATGTGAAATTGTACATTTATCTTTCTCAAAGTTTACTTGATGTCCATTATCCATTAATCGATCGACATCGATAAGATTGAATCCTACAAGCAGCTTAATAAGATGAAAATTATTAATGTTAACCTTACCATTACCGATTTTACCTTTCCCGATTATTTCGCATGACCGATTATCACCAAATGTGACAGTTCCATGTTTCCTTTTGACATTCAAGTCCACGAACTTAGATTTACCACCCGTTATGTGAAGTGAACATCCACTGTTAAGAATCCATTTTTGAGAGGATACTTTGGCTTTGAAACATACCTGTATGAGAGAGATACAATTTATCTTTTTGGTACCCATATCTTTTTCCGTCCACTTATGTTAGTTGAAATCAAATCACTTTTCTTTACCCATACGGCTTTCCTTTGATTGTTCTTTTTCTTTCTTGAGCAGTTTATTTCTAGATGTCCTTTAATGCCACAATTTTTGCAAGTAGTAAAAGGTGTGCAATAATTTAATTTAAATGATGATTTAGATTTGAGCATTTCAACTTCCTTTCTACATGTTGGGTTATACCCTATGCCTTGTTTATCATAATCGGGTCTTTGTTTTCCTAGCATGACATTTAGATTTTCCTAAAGAGGTTTTTAATGACTCTATTTCCTTTTGCAGTTCATTAGTTGGAGGGGTTTTATTAATCGATTCATCACCAAATGCATCAATGCACACATCTCTCATCATTATTTCATTTGTTAATTTCTCAACTTCATCATTTAGTTGTTTTACCTTGTTGAACAGTATTTTATTGTAATTATCTAAATAATCGTTTTTCACCGCTAATGTTTTTTCCTCATTTTGTGTGTTACTCTTTTAATTATTTCTTTTCATCTATCGATTGCTTCCACTTCCCCCATTAACGTGTTTACTAGATCTTTTAAGTACATATTTTTTTCTTTTAATTTTTCATTTTCCTGTTTTAAAATAATAACATCAGAAAGAGGTACCTCACTAGATTCACCTTCAAGTCCCATTAAGCATATTTGAGCTAGTTCATCGTTTGCATCTATTTCCACTTCGGATTCTTCATCATCACTCCACGTTAGGAATGCTTTATGCTTTTTGAACTCCTTATTGCCTTGCTTTCATTTGTTTTTGAGTTGGAAGCAATCCTTTTTAAAGTTCCCTGGTCGTCCATACTCGAAACAAGTTTCTTCGGTTGGCTTGGCTTTGTGTTTGTTTGAGTTGAATGTATTTTTCTTTTGATTCTTTCTTTGAAGTAGTCCCTTAAGTCTTCTTGATATCATGGCTATTTCATCATCCGACTTGTTTTCAAGTTCTTCTTCAATTCCTGTATATAGAGCTAGCACTTTCTTTCGAGGAACTTCTTCCTCGCCATCATATCTTTTCAATTGATGTTTATATTCTTCTAGTTCACCAAAGAGAGTTAATGTATCCATAGAAGAGATATTGGCGGAATCTTAAAGAGTAGTAATTTTAGATGCAAACCTTTTGGGCATAGCCCGAAGTAGCTTATGATTGATTTCGCTTTCTGGAATTGACTTGTCAAACAGCTTCAAGGAATTTATAAGTACCAAAAATCGTGCTTGAGCCATCTTGATTGTTTCGTCTCTTTCTAGTTTGAACATTTTATAGTCATGCATGAGCATACTTAGCTTAACTTCTCGTACTTTGGAAGTTCCTTCGTGACTCACCACTAGGGTATCCCAGTTCTCCTTTGATATGTTGCATGAGGAGACTTTATCTATTTTGGATTGCACCATGCCGCTGAGTAGAGTGTTCATTGATTTTGAATCATATAACACCATGTATGTTTCGGTTGAGTCCATCTCGAGTAGAGTTTTTGGAGTGCCATCATCTTTCCTTGGGATTACCGGTCCATTCTCTACCACCCACCATTCCCATGGGTCTCGCTTAAGATATATCCTCATCCAAAATTTCCAGAAATTA
The DNA here is from genome assembly GCA_020205615.1 of Panax quinquefolius. Taxonomy (NCBI): domain Eukaryota; kingdom Viridiplantae; phylum Streptophyta; class Magnoliopsida; order Apiales; family Araliaceae; genus Panax; species Panax quinquefolius. Next base: position 51,361,703 of record CM035168.1, on the reverse strand, counting down.
TAGTTCTCTGTTCCAAGGAGTAGTGGAGATCGGTTTGTTGATTGGCCTTCGTGATGAGCGTTTCCAAGTTATGCCAAATCAGAATCTTTCCATACAAGTCACCTTTAAGACCAAGATAAGTAGAGCCAAGCTCTGATACCAAATGAAATTTAAATAGATACACTTAGAAGGGAATAAGTGTAGGCACAAACTATGTCCAACTTTTGTTTATAAAAATTCCTTTGGATATTTAATGCAGCAAGATGGATTGTTATGATATTATTTAATTTTGAATCAACCTATTTGTGTATATAATTTGATGTGGAATTCAGGTTGCTGGATAGATATCAGAATAGCAAGGTACAAAATGAAACCACATAAACACTAGAATTTTTACGTGGTTCAACTACTACCCTCTAGAATAGTAGTCTAATCCACGTCCAATACCAACTAGTATTGGAGACTCACTTTTATTAAACTCTTCCAATTATAGTAAAAGTTCTAACAATTTGAACACCTTTGTTCCCTGTGCACCCTTGCACTCTCAAGCACCTATGCTTTCCTCAAACTTGACTATAATGAGTTATCAACCCAAACAGGATTACATACAATAAAATATTGATTGAGACAAGGAAAAAGTAAGATACACACTAGAGGTCTAATGATCAAGCAATATATCACTTACCAACTTAAGGCTCTAGTATGAAATGAAATGATATGCAAGAAGAATATTACCATAATATGTTCTATACGTTCTTCGTAGCTGAAACTCTGTTCTTAATGCAATCAATATCAATCAAGGTGAAAAACACTTTTGTAGCTTGTATGTGTTTGATATACTGTATATGTTTTTCGTATATAAATTTTTTAAAGAGCTCAGTTTATATAGACCACCCCAGAATATTACCATTGCAAAGATTTGCTACTATAATATGCACGTTTAAAAACACTTTGCACAAATGTTGCAGTTCTATGTCAATCATGATATACACAACACGATTTTCATCATAGAGATTCTATTTTCTGAGATATAATGCTATCAGCAATTTAAGTCTAATTGATTTCCATGGGAGATAGGCCTGTCGCAGATTTCTACTTTCCCAATTTCTTAAATGACAGAATTCAACACTTTGTATTACCATAAACATTTGCTAGGCAGGATTCCATATTACTTATCATACATTGGACCGTTGGTACCAACCAATTAGATATCTTAAATCATGAGACAATATTATGGTGCATGATTCCGGAATGTATAACTTCTGGAATTTTAATCAATCAACTAGTTACCTTAATTAATATCCTAGAATTAAGACCCTTGATTTATGACGCATAATTTATGCAGCATGATTTATGAGATGTGTTTACCGTGAATCAAGTCAATGAATAGTTTTATGGTATTTAATATTATCGATCATTTACTCCAGATTACCATACATACATACATATATATACATATATATATATATATATTGTTCATCAAGATTTAATTTATATTATGGTAAGTAATATCGGCCATGCATATTATGAACTAGTGAATTAGCAGGTAGCATCAAGTATGAGAATGCAAGTATATATGTAATGCACATGTCCTAGAGCCTTATTTTGGAAAGTAATAAATGCTAAGATCTTACATATATTCCTAGGACTCAAATTTCTTTTCTTTCTTCAAAGACATCTTGACTTTGAACCTTCTTCCTTGATGTTCCTGAAATGTTATATAACATGGTTAGTAGAATAATATGGTCATCATCAAAACCTGGAGTGTGACATAAGTCAACATTCTCCCCCTTTTTGATGATGACAACAAAATAATTATGGCTCCCCCTAAAACCATGCATTTCAAGAGAGTTACAACTCCCCCTCAATTTATGCATACTATTGACTGCATATATGCAGTGTTTGAGTAACCCTGCACTTTCAAGTTGCAAATATGAAAAGTGAAAAACAACCCTGCATTGTTTGGTTAGTCCACAACATGTTAAACACAGAATTATCATAGACTATTAAACCATCATCCATCAACAAATTTTTAAACCATAGTCTTAAAACCAAAAGTTATCATGCATGAAAAAATTTAAAAATTATCTTGAAAGTAAGCAAGGCAGGCATAATTCTTCTCCCCCTTTGGCATCTATCAAAAAGAGGTGTCCAGAAGGCCAAAAGGGTAGCGTGTCTAAGCCTCCTCCTCATCAATATTAACGTGATTGGCATCGCGGGCGGTGAAATAGGGCCGGTGAAGCCTGTGGTGTTCAATCTCTTCCAGTGACACTGTGTTGGCGAATCTAGGAGGTCGAGCATTAAAGGTAGGAGGTGGTGAAGGCAAGTCCAGAAAGTCGCCTTGATATTCTGCCATCCAATTGCTGTGGCCATTCAAGTATGTGCGATTGGACATGGTCTGCTTGCAGCTCTTCACTTAGATCATTCGTGCGGCGCTCGGTAAATCGTCCAAGAGACCCAATTTGATTGCTAATAAATTTAAGCTCAGTGCTCAATTGACAGGCATTGCGGTTCATCTTCCTTTGCAGGGCTTCTACCATAGCCCGAGTGTGCAACTCGAATCCAGCTTGGAGGTCAATGAACTCATCATCCACGTTGCGAAAAATAGAATGAAGATATTGTGACAAATAGGGAGTTTGCCTTTTTCAAGCACGGACAAACGAAGTTGGATATCTTTAACATCAGCAGTGACTGTGGCTTGATTGTTCGCTATGGTATGAAGGAGATTGAGAATCTCAGGGGAGGGAGGTAGGGAAGTAGGAGGTGTGGGATTTGGAACATTTGGAATTTCAGGTGCCACTCGTATGAATTTTCCTTTAAGCAGTGTAATATAAGCACCCTTGAGATAGTTAGAGTCGATGGAATCAGTTATTTGGATGGTGCCCTCATTATCGAGTGGAATTTGAACGTGAGTAAATAATTTTGTGAGAAAGCAGCTGTAAGGTAAGCACTTTTTGGAATGTTTTATACAGTGAACCATTTGTTTGAGCATCATGAGGGAAAAATTGAATGGTTGGCCTGTCATTATCAAGGCCACCAAAACCAAATCTTGGTAGGTGAAGTCAGCTCCACCACCGAGACGAGGGAGAAGATTGTACCTGAGCAATTTGTGAAGGACTACTGCAATAGGAGATACTTTGGTGGTTTTAGGAAGGATGACAGTGGACACAGTTGGGTTATCCATGACAATGCAATTTGGACAAGAGGAGACAAAGGAGTAGAAATGGATCCCTTAAGTGTAAATGGACGATGCGCAGGTGTATGGAATTGATAATATACTTCCTAAATCCGTAGCAGTAAAGAACAGTGATTTTCCCTTAACAAACAAGGTGTAACAATCGCCATTATTTTCAAGGTTGGTATAAAATTGTTGGACTAATTTTGGGTAAGCTATCGAGGGAGGAGCACTTAAAGAAGCCAGACCACATAACTCAATGAGATGTTGAAGAGGAGAGTTTTGGTAGTAAAACATATCAACAAATTTTTCATAGACGAAGGATTTTTTACAGATAGAAGACTTAAACCGAAGCTAAAAAATCCTCAGGAACATCATGCAAGGACACGGATAAAGGAGTTACCATTATCAGAGGTGAGCCTGGTGAAGAGTCTTTGAGCTTTCATCATTTGGTACCAGTCAATGTCCTGATCGGTGGAGGAGAAGGTAGGCTCGCTTCGGATTTGGCAGGGGATGATTCTTCGGAGATGATAGTAATAGAGGATTGTTTTCATTTCAATTTTTGAGTGGTAGGTGGTTGAGATGGTGGAGAAGGGGGTGAGACCTCGTCTTCCGATTCATCACAGAGCTGTTTGCCACGCCTAGTTCTCATTATTGCAGAGTAGGGTTGAGTCGATTGAGATGGTAGAGAAGGGAGTGAGATATGAAGAGACTAGAGAGTCAGAGATGGAGAAAAAGAGTAAAGAGGCTTCTGTATTTAATTTGGGAACACATTATCGAGATATGGAAAGTTGTGAAGTCGTGTTCGGGAAGGATAATCTGAGTAGATTTTAATTTGCGTAATTATGGTATGAAGATATGCCGGTGATTTGTTTGTCTGATATCTTTAAAGTCATGCAATGCATATCTATATTAGACACATCCCGAGTTCTCTTCTTAGAGTACTGAAGCGTTCTTCCCCTAGAGGTTTTGTAAATATATCTGCTAATTGGTGCTCAGTGGGAATGAATATTAATCTTATTAGTTCTTTTGAAACATTGTCTTTAAGAAAATAGTGGCAAACTTCTATGTGTTTTGTGCGAGAGTGTAGCACTGGATTTTTAGAGATGTCTATAGTGCTTGTATTGTTGCAGTATGTGGGCATATTTTCACATATAATATCAAAGTCACACAGTGTTTGACGCATCCACAAAATTTTGGAGCAGCAACTTCCTGCTGCTAAATATTCACCCTTAATAGTGGATAGGCCGATTGGCGTTTGCTTCTTGCTATGCCATGAGACAAGACTTTGTCCCAAAAATATCTGATGTGCAAGCTTGTGCTTTTTCTATCTATTTGACAACCTGCATAGTCGACATCTGAATAAACCATTAGATCAAAATTGTCACATTTTGGGTAAAATAATCCTAAGTTAGTAGTAACACTCAAGTATTTAAATATTCGTTTAACAGCCTGTAAATGGGATTCATTGGGTTTGGCCTGAAACCGAGCACATGGACACACACTGTACATTATATCAGGTCTAGAAGCAGTTAAATATAGTAGGGATCCAATCATACCTCTGTATTTTGTTACCTCTACATCCGTACCTTTTTCATCTGGCCGTGAGTTTTATTGATGTACTCATTGGTGTGTCTTTGAATTTGAAGAATCTTTGAGTAACTCTTTTGTGTACTTGGTTTTGAATGAATATACCTTAATGATTTTGTTTAATTTGAAGGTCCGAAAAGTAGTTGAGTTCTCCCATCAAGCTTATGTAACTCTTTGCATGTTGGAAAATCACTCACAAAGGAAATTATTTTAATATTATATCTACATATATTTTACAATAATAATAATATCTTTATTTTGACTTTTAATAAAGCGGTGGAGTCGATTTTTCCTAGAACCCATTTGATTCCTACTTACTTAATGGTCTCGTATCAAGCCCTGGGGCTTGTTTAGTCCATAAAGTGCTTCTTTAAGTTTGTATATGTAATGTAGAACTTGTCATTCTCGTCCAAGCTTTTTTTGAATTCTTCATTTATGTACCCATTGAGAAAGTCGCTTTTGATGTCCATTTGGTGTAGCTTTGGATAAATGCTAGTAATATACGAATGGATTCCAAACACATCTTGCAAATATTTTTCATAGTCTATTCCTTCTTACTAGTCAGATCCCAGAGCTACTAGTCTCGCTTATTTCTTGTAATTGAATTGTTCAGACGTCAAGCTTGTTTTGAATACCCATTTAGTTCCAATAATGGATACATCTTTTGGAGGAGGTATCAACTCCCACACTTGATATCTTTCAAATTGTTGTAGTTCTTCCTACATTACTAGAAGCAATTTTCATCGAGTATGGCTTTCTTGGCGTTCTTTAGTTCAATTTGGGATAGAAATCTGAGAAAGCACACATATTTAGTGCTTTTCTTCTTGTAATAACTTTGTTATTTATGTCTCCAATGATGTTCTCAGGAGGATGGTTTTTGATGTACCTTGCTGATTTTGGAAGTTGAATATCATGTATAACTTCTTCAGTAGTTTCTGAATTGTGGTCTTGTTGTTCGTCCATTTTAGCTTGCTGGATATGTTCCTAATTTTTGTATTCAGCTTGCTGAATAGGGTCTTGGTCATGCTGCTCTTCTAATCCATCCAGCTGGATTGGTTCCATGATCTTGCTGTTTTGCTTTATCTGGTAGGCTGGATTTGCAGCAGTCTCTAAGTTTCCTGCATCTTCTTCTCTTTCATGTTTTTGGCTGTGAATGATGTTCTTACTTGTTTTCCAAGTTGACAAGGTTGGCATATACCTTTCTTCTCAAAATTCATTTTGGGTAATCCTCTTACTAAGTTCATTGATGACAACTTCTTGATGAGGTCCATATGAACATGTCCCATCCTTCTATGCCATAGATTTACTTCATCTTGAATGGTTGCGAGACATAATTCTTCCTCCTGTTGCTCAAAATCAAGAGTATATATATTCCCTTCTCTTTGGGCAACTAAAGCAGCATTATTAGTACCATGTGAAATTGTACATTTATCTTTCTCAAAGTTTACTTGATGTCCATTATCCATTAATTGACTGATACTGATAAGATTGAACTCTATCAGATTAATAAGATGAACATTATTAATGTTAACCTTACCATTACCGATTTTACCTTTCCCGATTATTTTGCATGACCGATTATCGCCGAATGTGATAGTTCAATGTTTCCTTTTGATATTCAATTCCACGAACTTAGATTTGTCACCCGTCATGTGACGTGAACATCCGCTATCAAGAATCCATTTTTGAGAGGATACTTTGGCTTTGAAACATACCTGTATAAGAGAGATATAATTTATCTTTTTGGTACCCATATATTTTTGGGTCCACTTGTGTTAGTTAAAATCAAATCACTTTTCTTTACCCATGCGGCTTTCCTTTGATTGTTCTTTTTATTTCTTGAGAAGTTTATTTCTAGATGTCCTTTAATTCCACAATTTTTGCAAGTAGTAAAAGGTGTGCAATAATTTAATTTAAATGATGATTTAGATTTGAGCATTTCAACTTCCTTTCTACATGTTGAGTTATACCCTATGCCTTGTTTATCAAAACTGGGTCTTTGTTTTCCTAGCATGACATTTAGATTTTCTTCCCCATGAACAAATTTAGCTAAAGAGGTTTTTAATGACTCTATTTCCTTTTGTAGTTCATTAGTTGGAGGGGTTTTATTAATCGATTCATCACCAAATGCATCAATGCACACATTTCTCATCTTAATTTCATTTGTTAATTTCTCAACTTCATCATTTAGTTGTTTTACCTTGTTGAACAGTATTTTATTGTAATTATCTAAATAATCATTTTTCGCTGCTAATGTTTTTTCCTCATTTGTGTGTGTTACTCTTTCTAATTCTTTCTTTTCATCTATCAGTGCTTCCACTTCGCCCATTAACGTGTTTTCAAGATCTTTTAAGTACATATTTTTTCTTTTAATTTTTCATTTTCCTGTTTCAAAATAATAACATCGGAAAGAGGTACCTCACTAGATTCACCTTCAAGTCCCATGAAGCATATTTGAGCTAGTTCATCGTTTGCATCTATTTCCACTTTGGATTCTTCAGCATCACTCCACGTTAGGAATGCTTTATGCTTTTTGAACTCCTTATTGCCTCGCTTTCCTTTGTTTTTGAGTTGGAAGCAATCCTTTTTAAAGTGCCCTGGTCGTCCACACTCGAAACAGGTTTCTTCGGTTTGCTTGGCTTTGTGTTTATTTGAGTTGAATGTATTTTTCTTTTGATTCTTTCTTTGAAGTAGTCCCTTAAGTCTTCTTTATATCATGGCTATTTCATCATCCGACTTGTTTTCAAGTTCTTCTTCAATTCCTGTATTTAGAACTAGCACTTTCTTTCGAGGAACTTCTTCCTCGTCATCCTATCTTTTCAATTGATGTTCATATTCTTCTAGTTCACCAAAGAGAGTTAATGTATCCATAAAAGAGATATTAACGGAATCTTAAAGAGTAGTAATTTTAGATGCAAACCTTTTGGGCATAGCCCGAAGTAGCTTATGATTGATTTCGCTTTGTGGAATTGACTTGTCAAGCAGCTTCAAGGAATTTATAAGTACCAAAAACCGTGCTTAAGCCATCTTGATTGTTTCGTCTCTTTCCAGTTTGAACATTTCGTAGTCATGCATGAGCATACTTAGCTTAACTTCTCGTACTTTGGAAGTTCCTTCATGACTCACCACTAGGGTATCCCAGATCTCCTTTGATGTGTTGCATGAGGAGACTTTATCTATTTCAGAATGCACCATGCCGCTGAGTAGAGTGTTCATTGCTTTTGAATCATATGACACCATGTATATTTCGGTTGAGTCCATCTCGAGTAGAGTTTTTGGAGTGCCATCATCTTTCCTTGCGATTATCGGTCCATTCTCTACCACCCACCATTCCCATGGGTCTCGCTGAAGATATATCCTCATCCGAAATTTCTAGAAATTATAGTTCTTTGTTCCAAGAAATTTCCAGAATCTTTCCCTACAAGTCACCTTTAAGACCACGAAAAGTAGAGCCAAGCTCTGATACCAAATGAAATTTAAATAGATACACTTAGAAGGGGGGGTTGAATAAGTGTAGGCACAAACTATGTCTAACTTTTGTTTATAAAAATTCCTTTGGATATTTAATGCAGCAAGCTGGATTATCAGGATATTATTTAATTTTGAATCAACCTATTTGCTGATATAATTTGATGTGGAATGCAGGATGCTGGATAGATATCAGAATAGCATGGTACAAAATGTAACCACATAAACACCAGAATTTTTATGTGGTTCAACTACTACCCTTTAGAATAGTAGTCTAATCCACACATCCAATACCAACTAATTGGAGACTCACTTTTATTAAACTCTTCCAATTATAGTACAAGTTCTAACAATTCGAACACCTTTGTTCCCTGTGCACCTTTGCACTCTCAAGCACCTATGCATTCCTCAAACTTGACTATAATGAGTTATCAACCCAAACAGGATTACATACAATAAAATATTGATTGAGACAATAAAAAAGTAAGATACACACTAGAGGTCTAATGATCAAGCAATATATCACTTACCAACTTAAGGCTCTAGTATGAAATGAAATGATATGCAAGAAGAATATTTCCAGAATATGTTCTATACGTTCTTCGTAGCTAAAACTCTGCTCTTAATGCAATCAATATCAATCAAGGTGAAAAACACTTTTGTAGCTTGTATGCGTTTGATATACTGTATATGTTTTTCATATATAAATTTGTTAAAGAGCTCAGTTTATATAGACCACCCCAGAATATTACCGTTGCAAAGATTTGCCACTATAATATGCACGTTTAAAAACGCTTTGCACAAATGTTGCAGTTCTATATCAATCATGATATACACAGCACGATTTTCATCATAGAGATTCTATTTTCTGAGATATCACCCTATCAGCAATTTAAGGCTAATTAATTTCCATGGGAGATAGGCCTGTCGCAGATTTCTACTTTCCCAATTTCTAAAATGACGGAAGTCAACACTTTGTATTACCATAAACATTTGCTGGCAGGATTCCATTTTACTTATCATACATTGGACCGTTGGTACCAATTAGATATCTTAAATCATGAGACAATATTATGGTGAATGATTCCGGAATGTATAACTTATGGAATGTTATTCAATCAACTAGTTACCTTAATTAATTGCCTAGAATTAAGACACTTGATTTATGACGCATAATTTATGCAGCATGATTTATGAGATGTGCTTACCGTGAATCAAGTCAATGAATAGTTTTATGGTATTTAATACTATCGATCATTTACTCCAGATTACCATATATATATTGTTCATCAAGATTTAATTTATATTATGGTAAGTAATATTGGCCATGCATATTATGAACTAGTGAATTAGCAGGTAGCATAAAGTATGAGAATGCAAGTATATATGTAATGCACATGTCCTAGAGCCTTATTTTGGAAAGTAATAAATGTTAAGATCTTACATATATTCCTAAGACTCAAATTTCTTTTCTTTCTTCAAAGATATCTTGACTTTGAACCTTCTTCCTTGATGTTCCTGAAATGTTATATAACATGATTAGTGGAATAATATGGTCATCATCAAAACCTGGAGTGTGACATAAGTCAACATCACTGATGAAGAAGATGAAAGGAGGCAACAAGATTCAGGTTCAAAAAGAGAAGAAATAGAGAAATATTCTGATTCTGCATATCAGGAAGCAGAGGAACCAGAATACCATCCTGTCATCTCTCCAGATGGGAGTAACAGAAAAATAGTAGAGGAAGTCTCGAATGAACAACCAGAAGTACTTCCAGAAATTCCAAGTCTTGAGCTGGTGGCTCAGAACTTCCCAAGGGTGAAGATTCATGCAACAATGATGATCAAAGACCAGCCCCACTACAAAGTCTACAGACATGCTGGCAATCACTATATTCCCTTTGATCATAGAGTGGACACTGAAGGCAGAAGGATTATGGCCAAGGGAATAATCGTAGAATCTGTTCACTCTACCACTGATGGTGTTCAAATCCAAATTGAGAAGCCTCCATCTACTCAAGCTCAACTATCTGACCCTTTTTCATCCTCTAATAACGATTGGTACTCAATGATTTTTTAGATTCTCAACACCTTCGAAAATATGTCCAAGGATGAAAATCGTAGAGTCCAATCTGGTGTTCAACAAGAGGCTGCCTAACCAAATTACCAAATTCCTATGGAGCAAGAACTATTGAAGAATTTTGATGAGTTGATCAAGAAGATATCTCAAATCACTGAAGAGTCAAAGAGGTTGATAGCAACAGAAGATAACTCAGTTCATGACAGACTATAAGCCACCATGGCTGATGTATCTCTCAAAATCAAAGAGAGAGATCACATCTATCTAAAAGCCATAAATGATCAGAAGGCAGAAGCTCTATGAGCACAGAAGGCCAATGAAGAGAAACCCCAAGTCCTCTCTGACAAGATTGACAACCTAAATCAGTCTTTCTCCGTGCAACTTGAGCTGAGCCAACAAGAACTCAAGATTGAAGTTGGTAATTCCTCCTACCTGATGGAGCAACTTATGTCCAACATGGAGCAGCTCTCCCAAGTGATTAATGACAAAAAGGGGGAGAAAAAGAGGCATAAAAAGAGGCAGAGTAAGAGGCACTCAAGAAAGGGCAAGGAGAGCAGAAGGAAAGAAGAGAAGAAGACAAAGAAGAAGACAACACAAGAAGTAGCTGAGTCATCATCTAAGGGGAGCCAAAGGATGATGAGCCTGAGGCTGAGGGGGAGCCAGAAGAAGAAGAGGAGCATACATCTGCAGAGGAGTAGAAAAAAGAAATGAAGTCAACATCCCAGGGGGAGAAGGAGCAAAGAAATTGAACAGATGAATAACTGATCAACAAACATCCTGGAAGCATACATGGAACCAAATAGGTACATCTCTAACTAGTTAGGTATGTTCTTGATCCAGGATGTAAAATGTCAGTGTTTTAAATTCCACATCATTATAAATGACATTCATGATTATCTGTTTTAGAAATATAGCTGCTCACTGTATATAAGATTCATTCATAACATGCATATGCACTTATTATTTTTGTCATAATCAAATAGGGAGAGATTGTCAGGAATATTCATGTGAATGATATTCCTATTTATATAAAATTTGATTATGATATATATATATATATATATATATATATATATATATATGAATGAATATGCAAGTATGCTTGCATTAAGAAAAGCTGTAAAGTGCTTTGATTGATTATAGAAACATATGTACAAGGACTTAGAATGAATTGATCAAATATGTTAGGTTGATCCTACATAAGCAAAATAGCTTTGTAAAGTCCTTAAAAAGAAATGATGTACAAGGACTATAAATATAGAAAGATCAAGCATGTTAGGTTGATCTTATGATGTAATAGATAGGCTTGTCTGATCGTTGAGTACTGCACCAGAAATCGTAGTCTGCTAGGAGAGTCAAGGATAACTCGAGAACTATCGAGGCAGAATCGTAGTCTGCAAGATAGTAGATCTCAGAGTTCATAGACTACCAGGAGAGACGAGGAAGGATCGTAGTGTATCGAGTAAAACTTCCTCAAAATTGTAGTTTGTTGAGGAAGTCATGTTCAGAATCGTAGAGACAGCCTGCCTACGAGTCGATCAAGCATCTACTGAAGCCAAGTCAAGAATCATAGACTACACTCAGAGTTGTAGAGTCTACTGATCGTATCAGAGGAAGAGATCGTAGTCGAGCAAGATCAGATGAAGACAACAAGCACAACGACAGAAATCGTAGAGTGTCAAGATTTGATCTCGGAGTCGTAGTGTCTGTACAACCCAAGGCAGAATCGTAGAAGTGTAGAACTAAGGCTTTAATAAATGTGTTCACAATGCCAAGGCGGAATCGTAGAGTAAACATGATTCTCAATAAATGAGCACTCCCAGAATATCCAAAGGAATGAAGCCTCTGGTTAGTACTGCAAAGATACATCCCACCTGAAGGAAACCAGAGAGCACTCGACGAATGGCATGCAAGCTAACAGAAGATCTAAGCATCAACTCAATCAGCATCTAGACTAAGTTGTGAAGCCATTCAAGATGAAGTCTTCCACAAGTTGATCATAAGAAGACTTCAGTAATTGACTAAGGAAAGTAAGCGAATGTAGTTGCTGTCAAGTAAATAGAAGACAGCGATCTTGGAAGCACCAGGATTGTAGTGTTTGCCAAACAAAGAAAGAACTGATGGAGTGTACACAGAGATACTGGTTAGCCTCTGAAGAACAAGGCTAAAGTGATTAAGCATTGGGTCAATCCATTGATGATAAGTGAACGGGAGATCACAAGGAGAAAGCGTGCTGGACACGACACAAATCTGAAGTGTCTTGTTATTCAGAAAGGCCCAGAGTAAAGAGTCAAGCCATCAGTATCTGAGAGCAATCGAGGCAAACAGAAGTGTTGAGGCACTGTACAAGAGAAGGAAGAAGTGTATGAGCATTCTTCAAAGATCGTAGTGTTGTCTCTACATGTCAAATGAGTAAGTCAACAAGACACTACGATCAGGTCCAAGAAAGCAAGCATCAGAATTATAGAGTTCGGTCATTTGAAGATTGAAGCATTGGCAACGGTTCAATCTGAAGGTTGGTATTCGGATAAGAACTTATTGAGAGCATCTATGCAAAAGGACAACCTCTGATCGAGAAATCAGAAGGGGGGAAATAAAGTCGTCGACCTACCCGAGACATCAAAGTAACATCTCTGACGGGGTAGGTGAAACAGTAGACTGCAATGTCAAAAAGTCATGTCATGTCACATCTACAGTCTATACCAAACAACTCGAGATCTGTGAAGCAATTCAAAGAGCTTTTAATGGCTACTTTCCAATGGAAAGATTGGGAAGGAGTATAAATTAGCTAGAGCTTCAAAGATCAAAGGTTGCTGAAGTTGCTGAGGTTAGAGAAATGGTGGACTGATCTAACCAACATAAAATAGTGAGTGACCAATGACGGTCCGAAGGCTCACTCTATGATCCACCAAGAACACTCAGAGATAGACAAAGAAAGAAATAGAAGTGAGAGTTCTACAATATAGAAGTGAGAGTTCTACTACAAGAAGAGTGTTCTAAACTGTCGAGAGAAGAAGAGCATCATGTCATCTTGATGTCCATCATGGGAAGACTCTAAGTACTAGAGAGAAGAGCCTACAGTCATCTTAGCAAGTCCATCATAAGAAGGCATCAAGTATCAAGAAAAAAGATCACCAACGCCATCATGGTGTCAAGCATGAGAGAGTTTCTAAATACCTAGCAGAAGAGCTTACAGTCATCTTAGAAACTCATCATGTGCAGCCATCAAGTATCAAAAAGAATGATCTTCAAGGCAGTTCATCAAGGGATCATCAGAAGTGGTTGAGTAACTGAAGAAGCTGAGCATCATGCAACACTCAACTGCACTTCAAGGATGATCACGCCAAGCTGCTAAGTACAGAAGATGTTCAGAGCTTAAAGACATCTTAGCAGCTCAGCACCAACTCCAACAAAAAAACAAACAACTCAATGACAAGAAGTTAGGGCCTGAGGGGTTCTTATCCGGAGGGAATAAATGAAGTTCCAAGCCTGCTGGGCTTGAAGAGTTCCTAGGGAACTAGAGAAGTTCCAAGGCTGCTGGCCTTGAAGAGTTCTTAGTGAATCAAGTCCCAAGGTCAGCCGGCCTCAAGAAATCTTAGTGATTGTGGTCTTGCCCTTCCTTAGTGGAAATCCTGTTAGTTGAAAGCAGAAGAGTGGATTAGGAGCTTGAGTCTCTGAACCACTTAAAATCCCTTGTATCCTTTACTTTATGTCATTTACATTATGCACATTAACTGCTATAACTGCTATGTATGTTTTAACTGCTTACTACTGAATTAACTCTACGAATAATGTATGTCTGATTATGAATATATCAATGAAGGGGATCTTTTACTTATTTTGTTATGCTTGAAAAGATTCTTATGTTTGTCATATGCTAAATTATTAGCAATACAAAATAAACGAGAAAAGTATTTGCAATTAAAAGGATCTATTCAACCCCCCCTCTAGGTCTATATTGTGCCTACTGGGAACTAACATAATGTTTAGACAGTGAACACCAAATCTTGTGGGAATGAAGTACCCAGATTTGGGTGTGTCACAATAAAAGAATTTAACTTTTGAATTTTTAACAATTTAATTGTGAAAGCATAAGAATTCAAGTTTCAATAAATTAAAAGATTAAGCTGAGTGATCGGCAATGACCATGAACATATATAGAGGTTGTCAGTATTTAAACAGGTACTCTTAGTAAGTTTTGGTAAGCGAAGGGATCAGCTTCTTATACTTGACAATTATGCATAATCACTTAATAAGCGGGCAAATAATTATTTTCCAATATATTGCCTTAATAAAAGTTGTTCTTTTTCTCAGTCTAAGAGTCCATACCAATCAATTGGTTTGGAACAACTTTTAAAATTATTTGAATTAATCAAATTTAAACATATTCGGTCTAGTTGATACAACTAGCGTAGACCTATCTCGTAAACAGTTCATAAATAAAAGAACTTTAATTATTTCATAGTTCAAATAATAGAATATGAATTCAATTATACAAAGTGCGAATATCAATAATCATTATAGATGTGAATAATCAACAATGATTATCCACCAACATGCTTTGAAAATAACTCGAGTTTGATTTAGGTAACTTGCCTCGATTGCAGTCTACTGCTACACAATTTAATTTAACTTCTTAAAGAAAGATCTATAATTGATCTTCTAATTAGTCATAGCATTTATTAATTCATAACATTATTACACTTATAATAAATTATCTAATATTTAATCACATAAATAAATATTAGATATCACATTAAATCTTAGTAATATTATCGTCCCTTGATAATATTACTATCATATAATCCTTATCTTAAATCCTCATCTAATATTATTAATCTTTTAATAATATTTTTCCACTTAATCATTTAATAATCACCTACTAATATTATTAATCACTTAAAAATATTTTATTTGATTTCTAATATTATTAATCACTTAATAATATTTTAGTACCTTTACTAATATTATTAACCATTTAATAATATTTTAATCATTAACTACTATTACTAATCACTTAATAATATTTTAATCATTATCTAATATTATTAATCACTTAATAATATTTTAATCATTATCTAATATCATTAATCACTTAATAATATTTTAATTTAATTTTAATATAATATTATTAATCATTTAATAATATTTTAATCTAATATTATTAATTATTTAATGATATTTTAATCAATTAATATTATTAATCCTTTAATAATATTATTAATCATTTAATAATATTTTAATCTAATATAAATCTAAATATTATTAATTACTTAATAATATCTTAATTAATCTAATATTATTAATCTTTTAATAATATTTTAATCATTTATTAAACTTTTAAACAATTTAATTTAATTGTTTAACCTTTACTATTTCATTTATTTAACAAACATAAAATACCATAAATATAAAATTTTATTAAAATGACCAAAGTACTCTCCAAAATCTGAATACATCATATTAAGAGTCTTAAAGCAATAAAATCACATTTACACAATTTATAACATCACCTAACTCATTTTACCCATTTGTTCATAACTTAAACATAACCATGAAAAATACCAAAATAACTTTTTATTTTTTTCCTTTTTGGGAAATATCAGAACATGATATTTTAATGATCATATATTTTTCTTGTATTTTTTCAATTTCGTTTACTATTTTTAAATGGTCCAAAACAGTCAGATCTTGCACCATTTATCATAAATTATTCCTTTTTCCAAAAATTGCCAAATTTTTATAGAAAGCTCATGTTATGAACATCTAACTCCAGTAAAAATTTTATAATTTTCTGAGTTACACACAAAAAGTTATTTCTATTCACATTTAAAATAGTATTTTCTTGCAAAAATCATAACTTGAGTTCTAGACATCCAAAAATGCTCATCTTTGGACTGAACCTTGTTAACTTATCATACTAAATTTCCACAAAAGATCGGGATTTCAGGAGCAAGTAAAGTGGTCGGAACAGCCCCTTGAAAGAACTGACCTGAAATAGTTTTTCCCCTTTTTCTACCCGGGTGGACTGTTCTTGCTAAAACAGTTGCCATTTTATGCTCAATTAATATGGTGTTTTGAGAAAATCAACATAATGCTTTTAAATCTATACACCCATGGTATCGATTATAAGATTACATTAAATAGAGGACTAGCGGATATAATTCCCGTAGATCCAAATTCACGGTATCCATACATGAGATGTCGATTACAGATTCTTAAAGAGAGAACTTTTACGTGTGTTTGGATACCCTCACTTGGATATATGAATTGTATCATGTAGAGATCTATCTATCTAAAATTGAAATTGAGTATCGGCAATAACATGAACAGTCCATATTACTAATACCCTCACCCAGATGTATAGTTTAAGCCAAGCGAATTTATATTATCGTATCAATAGTAACTATCTATCCGAAATCCAGAGTATCAATAATAACATGAACAGTCCATGCTATTAATACCCTCACTCAGATAAATAGTTCCCAAGGATCTCAACTAGATTTGAAGAAGTCTAATTTTACATCTATATATGTAAGAAAACACAGTTGCTTGAAATAAAAGATGTTATATATATATATATATATATATAATATATAAGATTCGATTACATGATTCTCATAATGAGTTCTTATTACAAGGTATTCAAACAAACAAGAATATAATCTAATCTATGTAGAGGGCGCTTCCCTTTATCTACTCGAGAAGTTCGGGATTACCATCTAAAAGCGCAAAGGGAATAATTTGCAAGGGTGAGCTATGACATACTCAACAAGTTTTGTATTTATAACAATATAGGATTTGAAGAAATATAATGATTCAAATTTTTGATTGATAGTTGTACCATTTACGGATTTCTATTTATTTCAACCATTTACGGAATTTTCTTTATTTACATCGATCACACGAGACTTAGAAATTTTGTTGAGATATGAGATAGGGGATCAACCTATTCAACATCTTAGGAGTATGCATATCATCCTACCGATTGCTCAAAATACACTAAATGTCGATATATGAATTGACTAAATTTCAATCCCTTACGGGATACCTGACTTGATATAAGATGTCTTACCAAAACAATTTGGTTTGACACAGCGAGTTTATGCTCGATAAACATTATCATATGAATAAACAATTCATTTTTGAGTTATCTTTGAATCTATAGCAATAACTTTACAATAAGAAGGTAATTGATTGTAGGTGTAGTATATTATATCAATGACATATCAAGATAAAAATCTTGATCGATGAATAAGCAGGGTTTAAGAAATTTGCTTTATAAGAATTTAAGGATAGAGAACTTTTTTGGCGTAGATCGATTGAGTTATCTTTATTCAATCGTTAATAAATACTACGAAGTTCATATATATAAATCTAACACGTTAGTATTGATATGATACTCAATTATAACATTTATATAATATCGGGTTAGATTAATTGGGTTTGGTGTTTAATACCTTTGATAAATGGACTAAATTTTATTTATAAAATTTAATTATAATTTAAAATACCTTTTTAGAAATTTTAAAGTATTTAAAACATTTATTTTGATTTTTAAATCATTTATTTCTATTTATAAGTAATTAATATTTACTTAAAATTTTACAAAAACATTGATTATTATTTTTAAATAATTTATATTCATTTATTATAATTTTTATATCATTAATAATATTTTTTTCCATAATTATTTAGTATTTATAAATATTTATTCTAATTTCTTTATTAATAAGTTAATTATTAATAATATCAAAATAATATAAAATAATTATTAAATTTATGTAAAAATATAGAATTTATTTATAATAATTTAATATAATTTTAAAAGCTTTTTTATATTTATTTATTAATTATTTCTAATTTTTATAATTTATTTTTAGAAAAATAATTTACATTTGTCATTAAAGCCCTTGATGTGAAGAAAGTGTCATTTGTAGGTGTTCTTGAGTTTACAGGCGTTTGATTTTTAAGTGGTAGTCGAGTGGACTAGTTTGACCATTAAATTAAAAGGCTCTTGATGATGATTTTTGGTTTGTTCGAGAGTTGATGTTGTAGTACTCATACAGTAGTATAACATGAAACAAATTTTAGGCTTTAACCTACATATAACAAGAAGTTATAGAGGCTCAAAGTCTTTATCGAGAGTTGTTCTTGAGTTTGGGTAACCGAGAATAGAAGTCGTGGTGGTCAGTTCGGCGGTTTGTGGCTTAAATATCTTTGATTACGTGTATTAGATGTGTGTGATGTTTGTTGTAACATGTAGTATATATATATAGGGTACATATATATAACATTAACATTAACATGAACAAAGCATAAATCTAAGGTCTCTAATTATCTTTGGTCAAAATATGCAATAGACGTTGTTCTTCGTGTTCTTGAGTTTTTGGAAAACCCGAGAAAACTTAGTCGAGCTTCGGTCAGCGACTTTTGACCATTAATTCGATAAACCTATCGTTGTTTGTTCAATTAAAGATCATAGATATGTAGTACATATAACGAGTATTGATCTATAACAAAAACTTACAAAAAACACAAGCGAGAAGGCGATTAAGCAGATTGGTCAAAGTAGCGGTTCAATTGTTCTTGAGCTTTACGGGTAACCCGAAAAGCGCAATCCGTGAGCAGTCAACCCACTTTATTTGCTTATAACTTGAAATCTATGGTTCAAATGAACTGTTTTCTTTTCAGATTAAAGACCTACTAACGGGCTACAAATAACAAACAATTAACGGACAAAACATAAACACATATGAATCTATAAGCTACGACATTCATTTTATCGGACATAGTTTTCAAAATTTCAGATTTCTTAAAACACTTAATTAAGGCATCTAGATGTTATGAAAGCGTGTTCTACCAATCTAACATACTTTCTAACATACTAATACATAATTCTAAACATCTAAACAACAAATCTAACATAAGATCAAAGAGCTAATTAAGAACTAGGGTTTGTACCTTTTCTTGAACAATTTTGATTCTAGCTTACGATGTTGTTCTTTGCTATCACCCAGGCTTGATTTGGTAGGTTTATAAGTGTATCTAGGCTTAGGAATTTTGTGAGTTTGCTTAGCCCTAAGGTTCCTATTTATAGAATTCTTCAACTTGGCTTTTTGGTCATTTTTTGAGCAACTTGCCTCTAAAAAGATCGATCGATCGATGACTATTGTGATGCTTGGGAGTTACAAGCATGTCATGTGTAGCCTAGGAACTTGCAATGGTGACTCCTAACCTACTTGTGAGCTAGTTAGGTTTGTTTAGTAGCTTAATTAGGCTTTAATCTTCACTAATCTTGATTAGGGTTTTGTTTCTAATGATTAAGAATGTTAAGTAATGTTAATTAGTACCTAATTGAAATTTACTAACCATGATTAGGTGTTAAAATATGCTAATTAGAGCTAGTTTAGCTAATTAGGGTTAGGTTTATAAATTAGGATTAGGGTTTTACTAATTAGGGTTAGGGTTTCTTAATCTAGGATTGTTAACCTAAATTTCTCACTAATCATAACTTGCACGACAAAGCGTTTTGTTAGTGTAAGCACGATGAAAGCAACTTGTCAAAATAATTTTACCGAAAAAGTCAGATTATAAAAAAAAATTTAAGCACGAGGTGTCAAAACACGGCGTTTTTGGACAAAAAATTTATTTGGTCAAATTTGTCAAACCAAGTATATATTAACACATAACACATTTAGAAGCGGAGAAATTTTATTTATATAATGGGATTTTATACATACGAGTCTTATTAGGGTTTTGGGTTTTACATTTCACCCCCACTAATAAAAATTTAGTCCTCGAAATTACAGATCTAAGTTAAGTAAATAATTGAGGATAATTCTCGCGCATTTTATCTTCAAGCTCCCATGTAGCTTCTTGACGTTACGATTCCTCCAAATTACTTTGCCGATGCTATCACTTTATTTCTCGGGACTTGCTCTTTACGATCGACGATCGCACGGGTTCTTCTACATAAGAAAGATCTTCCTCTATTTGGATTGGCTCATATTGTATAACGTGTTTATAATCGAGGTTTATATGGTCGTAATCTGGACACATGAAACACATTATGAATATGATTTAACTTTCGAGGAGGTAGTCTTTATTTCATAAGCAACTTCTGACCCTTCTCAAAATTTCAAAAGGTCGATGAATCTCGGACTTAATTTTCCTTTCTTGCCAAAGCGTATCTTGCCTTTCCAAGGAGATACTTTCAAGAATCGTGATTTCTACGTTAAAGTTTCGTTGTTGTGATGTGGATCGGCGTATTTTCTTTGTCGATCTTGAGATGCTTGTAATCGTTGTGAATAATTACGATAGTTTTAGTTGTTTGTTGAATTATCTCGAGGTCCTAACATTTGTCTTTCCCCTGACTTCATCCCAACATAAAGGTGTTCTACACTTACTTACGCCCATATAAAGCTTCATAGGGTGGCATACCTATGCTAGCATGATAACTATTGTTATAGGCAAATTCGACTAAGGTGGCGATCTTCCCAACTTCCTTTGAAATCTATAATACAAGTTCTTAGCATATCCTCTAATGTTTGTATGGTTCTCTCTCATTCATCCATCGATCGAGGGATGATAAGTTGTACTTAATCTTAGTTGTGTTCTAAGTGTTTACGAAGGCTTTTCCAAAAATTAGAAGTAAATCTTGGATCTCGATCGATCTTATGGACACGGTACTCCATGCTAGAGATAATTTCATTGATGTAAGTTTGGCAAGGTGATCTAGGTTATGAGTAATCTTAATAGGTAAAAAAGTGAGCTGATTTTGTTAAGCGGTCAACTATTACCCAAATGGCATTATGGCCCTTTTGTGTGTTTGGAAGACCAACAACAAAATCCATAGTTATATGTTCCCACTTCCACTCGGGGAATTGGTAAGGGTTGAAGTAAACCACTCGATTTTTGATGCTCAGCCTTAACCCTTTGACACGTGAGACATTTACTTACCCATTCGGCTATTTCTCTTTTCATGTTCGACCACCAAAAGTGTCGACTTAAATCCTTATATTTTTGTCTTTGCCGGGATGTATGGCAAATTTAGAATTATGAGCTTCGTTTAAAATTTCATCTTTTAAAGCTTGGTCTAATGGAACCCAAATTCTATTTTCATATCTTATTATTCCATCGTATCTATTCTAAATTTATTATACTTATCATGTGTTGAATTAGATTTGAACTTGACATTCTTCATCCTTCTCTCTGTATCTCTTTAACTTTATTAAGCGAGAGATGAAACTCCTTCTAAAATATATAATTTTTGGGTAGAGGTAGTTGGACATTCCACCTCGATTTCTAAATTTTCAAAGTCTTTTATTAACCTATTATTGGTGGTTAATACATTCAATTTTTCTGATTCTTTCTACTTAGCATCATCATTACAACATTGGCTTCTTGGATGATATAAAATTTCACAGTCAAAATCCTTTATCGATTCTAACATCATCGTCTCATCTTAAATTTAATTCCTTTTGTGTAAAAATATATTTTAGGACTTTTATGATCGTATATATATCTCTCGCACTTCTCCCGAACAAGTAATGTCTCCAAATTTTTAGAGCAAAAACTACTCGCATGACTAACTCTAGGTCATAGTAGGATACCTCTTCTCATAATCTTTGAGTTGTCGTGATCATAAGCTATCACTTTCCCATGTTGCATCAACACACACCCTAAACCTTTGTGTGATGCGTCACTTTATATACTCTGAGGCCTCTCTGTATCATCGGTAAGGATAACTTTGGAGCCATGCTCGATCGCTTCTTGACTCTTGGAAGCTTTCCTCATTTTATCATCAGGGCGTATTTCACCGTCTTTCGAGTTAAATTGGTTAATGGGGTTGCTATTTTTGAAAAATCTTTTATAAGCGAAGTCGATAATAACGCTAATTAATCGAGAAAACTTGTACTTACATTGGAGTTGTTGGTTGTTCCCAATTCACAACCCGTTTCGATCTTATTTGGATCTCTGAGATATTCCATTCTTATCAATTACGTGACCTAAAAATTGAACTCTCTTCAACTAGAATTCACACTTGGAAAACTTTGCATAAAGTTGTTCCTTTCGTAATATCTCAAAATGACTCTCAAGTGTTGATATGCTCTTCCGTGTTTTTTCGAGTATACGAGAATATCGTCGATAAACACTACAACAAATTTGTCAAGCATGGTTTAAACACTCGATTCATTAAATCCATAAAATTTACCGGTGCATTTGTTAATCAAAAAGACATTACAAGAAACTCATAATGTCCATAGCGTGTCCTAAAATATTTTTTTCGGCACATCCTCCTTTCTTACCTTTAATTGATGATAACTTTGTTCTAAGGTCGATTTTTGAAAAATGTTTGGCCCCTTTTAATTGGTCGAACAAATCATCGATTCTTGGTAAAGGATATTTATTTTTAATAGTTAACTTATTTAGCTCCTATAGTCTATACATAGTCTCATAGTTCCATCCTTCTTCTTCTACAAACAAAATGGTGCTGCCCCGGGGTGAAACACTAGGTTGTATGTACTTTTTATCTAAGAGTTCTGTAATTGTATAAGTAACTCTTTCGGTTCTATAGGTGCCATTACATGCGGTGCCTTAGAAAGCTGGTGTCGTTCTGGTGCAAGATCGATAGCGAACTCGATTTTCCTATCACGGAGAGGCAAACACGGTAAGTCATGCGGAAATACATCGGGAAATTCCTTAACTATAGGTATTTGATCTAGTTTTACTCCTTCCTGTCGAGTATCAACTATATAGGCCAAATATCCTAAACAACCCTTTCTAAGTAATCTTTCTGCCTGAACTATAGTCAAACATCGAGATTGCTTAGGTGAACAACTCTCAGTTGAACACTACCTTTGACTTCGAAACAGTCAAAAAGATTTATACATTTTTGATAACAATCAATCATCGCGTTATGATTAACTAACCAATCCATTCCTAAAATTACATCAAATTCTCCCAACTGAATTGGTATTAAATCTACCTTAAAATTATGTCCTTTTATTATCACACTACAGTTTCTGTATATGGTCTCAACCGGAATCCTTTCATTATTAGCAATTTCTATGCAAAATGGTTTGTCTAGATTTTCACAAGGTATATTTAAGTTTGTAGAGAAATTTCTAGACACAAATGAACATGTAGCACCAGAATCGAATAACACATATGCATTTAAAGTGTTGATAGGGATGATACCTGTCACCACGTCCTGTGAAGCAACAACATCCCTCACCGACATATTAAATGTTCTCATGGTGAGTCGATTACGAACCCCAAGCTATGACTCTTGTTGATTGATTATTCTATGGTATTCTAACCCCTTTTCCTCCTTGATTCCTAGGTTTGGGACAGTTCTTTGAAAAATGGTCTAATGAACCACAATTAAAACATTTATTTTTCCTTGGAAGAGGACACTGTGGATAATAATGTCCCGACTGTCCACAATTAAAACATTTGTTATGAAGGCATTCTCCTCTATGTTTCTTACCACAATTAGGACAAGGTTTAATATTATTATTACTAAAGTTATTGTTAGTATTTCCTATCTTTTTCCCTGGGTTGTTAGAAAAAGAATTATCCCATTTACGTTTGTTATTAAACCCACCTGAACTGGGTTCTGTCCTAATTTTTCCTTTTTCATTCTGACTTCTCTTGTCCTGATGAAATTTAGCAAGACTGTCATTCTCACTTTCGGCTATAGTGGCCTTCTCTAGTATCTCAGAGAAAGTTTTTATTTGAAGTACTGACAATCTACTCCGAATCTGAGGTTTTAAACCTTCCTGATACCTATGAGTCTTTCTAAGTTCAGTGGTTACTTGATGAGGAGCAAACCTGGATAGTTCATTAAACTTAGTTGTATCTTTGGGTTCTGATAAGATCTCCTTGTTTTAAGTCAGAAATTTTATTTCCATTCGGTCTTTCGGGGATTGGGAAAAATAGTTTTTCAAAGAACAACTCTTTGAATCTATCCGAGGAATAATTTTAGTTTCTACAGGCCTTTGGTTGATTCCACCAATAATTAGCCTCACCCTTCAAGAAAAAGGTTGCAAAAGTTGTCTTTTGGTTATTATTAACATTGGTTACTAGGAAAAATTTCTCTATCTACGAAATCCAAATTTGTGCATCTCTGAGGTTACGATGTACCTTTAAACTCGGTGGTCCAACTAATTTAAAGTCTTTAAAAGTTGTGTTACGGTTCACAGGTCTATTTACAACTCTAGCATAAGGTCTACTAAGCTTTGGGTAGAATTATCATCATTCATTTCTCTTTGGGGTCTTACGGTTGGTGGCATGATTCTATATAAACCAATAAAATTCACATAAAATTTGAGTAACACAACATATTGTTTATTTTATATATCACAATAGTATTACAACAACTTCATAATTAAACATACTACTATTTTAAAATCTGATTACATTACAAACTTTGAATGCTTCTTTATTGTACTAATATAAAGCATTCAACCACCTATCTTACTCTCTCTAGAATTCATTGATATCATCAAAGGAATCACGAATCATGTGACAAACCACAGATCGATCGATGAGATAAGCCGTCTTCTTCTCTCTCTAGGATATCGAACTACTGCGGCTTTGCAAATCATTAAAAGTATCTCGAACACCCGGAGATGTTTTAAGAAGCCTTGGTTGAATTTCCTTTCTACCCCCTCTGTGCGTAGTGCGGTTGTACTTTTAGTCGTTGACTATGTGTCTCTCTCATCTTTGTAGCATTCCTTCGACTATATCAGCCCTAAACCTCATCTTATTACCCTCGTATTACATTGTCTTCAATGGTGATGCCATTGCCTCATCATGCTCATCTATTCTCATTAATTGTCACCTTACTTTGGATCCTCTTCTTCCTCGACATCTAACGAGTTGTTGATCATGAAGCAATTCCTCATCTTCTGCATCACTGGCTATGTATGACTCTATTTGTGGTGGATTATTGGCTATTACCATTTCCTCAGCATTGGAGTTGGCCATCTATAAAAGAAAACTCCTTAAATACTGTATAGAAATTTACACAACATAATAATTTTAATGTTATATTTTATATGTACTTTTAAAATTTTTTACGGACTCGAAGACTATATACTAAGATTTCTCTTCCTTATATCTATAGCCTTAAAGCTTTGATACCAAAATTATAACGCCCCCATATCTATACACCCACGGTATCTGATATGGTGTTTATAGAAAATCAACATAATGCTTTTAAATCTATACACCCATGTCATCTGATTATAAGATTACATTAAATAGAGGGACTAGCAGATATAATTCCCATAGATCCAAAATTCATAGTATCCCATAACAGATGTCAATTCTCAAGAGAACTTTTACTGTGTTTGGATACCCTCACTTGGATATATGAACTGTATCTGTGACTAGAGTCTATCTATCAAAATTGAGTATCAGCAATAACATGAGCGATCCATATTACTAATACCCTCACCCGGATGTATAGTCTAAGCCAAATGAATTTATCTTATCGTATCGATAGTAACTATCTATCAAAATCCGAGTATCAATAACAACATGAGCAGTCCATGCTATTAATACCCTCACTCGGATAAATAGTTCCCAAGGATCTCAACTAGATTTGAAGAAGTCTAATTTTACATCTATATATGTAAGAAAACGTTGCGGAAATAAAAGATGTTATATATAAATATATATATATATATATATATATCATAATATTAAGATTCGATTACATGATTCTCATAATGAGTTCTTATTACAAGGTATTCAAACAAGACAAGAATATAATCTAATAATCTATGTGTAGGGGCGCTTCCCTTTATCTACTCCAGAAGTTCGGGATTACCATCTAAAAGCGCAAAAGGAATAATTTGCAAGGGTGAGCTATGACATGCTCAAAGCAAGTTTTGTATTTATAACAATATAGGATTTGAAGAAATATAACAGATTCAAATTTAAATTGATAGTTGTACCATTTACGGATTTCTATTTATTTCAACCATTTACGGAAATTTTCTTTATTTACATCGGTCTCATGAGACTTAGAAATTTTGTTCGAGATATGAGATAGGGGATCGATTTATTCAACATCTTAGGAGTATGCATATCATCCTACCGGTGCTCAAAATACACTAAATGTCGATATATGAATTGACTAAATTTTGATCCCTTACGGGATACCTGACTTTGATATAAGATGTCTTACCAAAACAATTTGGTTTGACTGACAGTTTATGCTCGATAAACATTATCATATGAATAAACAATTCATTTTTGAGTTATCTTTGAAATCTATAGCAATAACTTTACAATAATTTGGTAATTCAATTGTAGGTGTAGTATATTATATCAACAAACATATCAAGATAAAAATCTTATCGATGAATAAGGGAGGGTTTAAGAAATTTGCTTTATAAGAGATTTAAGGATAGAGAACTTGCATGGCGTAGATCGATTGAGTTATGCTATTCAATCGTTAATAAATACCTCTGAAGTTCATATATATAAATCTAACACGTTAGTATTGATAACAATACTCAATTATAACATTAATATAATATCGGGTTAGGTTAGATTAATTGGGTTTGGTGTTTAATACCTTTGATAAATGGACTAAATTTTATTTATAAAATTTAATTATAATTTAAAATACTTTTTAGAAATTTTAAAGTATTTAAAACATTTATTTTGATTTTTAAATCATTTATTTCTATTTATAAGTAATTAATATTTACTTAAAATTTTTAAAAAAACATTGATTATTATTTTTAAATAATTTATATTCATTTATTATAATTTTTATATCATTAATAATATTTTTCCATAATTATTTAGTATTTATAAATAATTTATTCTAATTTCTTTATTAATAAGTTAATTATTAATAATATCAAAATAATATAAAATATTTATTAAATTTATGTAAAAATATAGAATTTATTTATAATAATTTAATATAATTTTTAAAACTTTTTTTTTATATTTATTTATTAATTATTTCTAATTTTTATAATTTATTTTTAGAAAAATAATTTTGTCATCTGTCATTAAAAGCCCTTGGTGTGATGAAAAGTGTCATTGTAGAGTGTTCTTGAGTTTTAGGCGGTGGTTTGGTTCGTGGTCGAGTGTTTAGTTTGACCATTAATTAAAAAGCTCTTGATGATGATTTTTTGGTTTGTTCGAGAGTTGATGTTGTAGTACTCATACGGTAGTATAACATGAAACAAATTTTAGGCTTTAACCTACATATAACAAGAAGTTATAGAGGCTCAAAGTCTTTATTAGAATTTATTCTTGAGTTTACAGGTAACCGAGAAAGAAGTAAGTAGTGGCCGGTCAGCGGTTTTGTGGCTTAAATATCTTTGATTATTATGTATTAGATGTGTGTGATGTTTGTTGTAACATGTAGTATATATGTCGGGGTACATATATATAACATTAACATGAACAAAGCATAAATCTAAGGTCTCTAATTATCTTTGGTCAAAGAAATACGACCAAAGCGTTGTTCTTCGTGTTCTTGTTTTTGGAAAACCCGAGAAAACTTAGTGAAAGCTTCGGTCAGCGACTTTTGACCATTAATTCGATAAACCTATCGTTGTTTGTTCAATTAAAGATCATAGATATGTAGTACATATAATAGGGTATTGATCTATAACAAAAACTTACAAAAATAACAAACGAGAAGGCGATTAATGATTGGTCAAAGTAGTAGGTTCATTTGTTCTTGAGCTTTACAGGTAACCGAGAAAATACTGCAATCAAGTGAGCAGTCGACCCACTTTGATTTGCTTATAACTTGAAATCTATGGTTCAAATGAACTATTTTCTTTTCAGATTAAAGACCTACTAACGGGCTACAAATAACAAACAATTAACGGACCAAAACATAAACACAAATGAATCTATAAGCTACGACATTCATTTATCGGACATAGTTTTCAAAATTTTCAGATTTCTTAAAACACTTAATTAAGGCATCTAGATGTTATGAAAACGTGTTCTACCAATCTAACATACTTTCTAACATACTAATACATAATTCTAAACATCTAAACAACAAATCTAACATAAGATCATAGAGCTAATTAAGAACTAGGGTTTGTACCTTTTCTTGAACAATTTTTGATTCTAAGCTTACGATGTTGTTCTTTGCTATCACCCAGAGCTTGATTTGGTAAGTTTATAAGTGTATCTAGGCTTAGGAATTTCGTGAGTTTGCTTAGCCCTAAGGTTCTATTTATAGAATTCTTTTAACTTGGCTTTTTGGTCATTTTTGAGCAACTTGCCTCTCAAAGATCGATCGATGACTATTGTGATGCTTGGGAGTTACAAGCATGTCGTATGCTACCTTGGAACTTGCAATGGTGACTCTAACCTACTTGTGAGCTAGTTAGGTTTGTTTAGTAAGCTTAATTAGGCTTTAATCTTCACTAATCTTGATTAGGGTTTTGTTTTAATGATTAGGAATGTTAAGTAATGTTAATTAGTACCTAATTGAAGTTTACTAACCATGATTAGGTGTTAACATAAGCTAATTAGAGTTAGTTTAGCTAATTAGGGTTAGGTTTACAAATTAGGGTTATCTAAATTTTTTGCTAATTAGGGTTAGGGTTTGTTAATCTAGGATTGTTAACCTAAATTTCTCACTAATCTAAAAAAAGCACGACAAAGCGTTTTTGTCGATTGTAAGCCGCAAACAAAGAAACTTGTCAAAATAATTTTTTGAAAAATTAGAATATAGAAAAAAAAATTTAAGCACGAGGTGTCGAAACACGGCGTTTTTGGACAAAAATTTATTTGGTCAAATTTGTCAAACCAAGTATATATTAACACATAACACATTCGGAATGGAGAATTTTATTTATATAATGGGATTTTATACATACGAGTCTTATTAGGGTTTTGGGTTTTAAGAATATCATGACTAAAGATAATTTACATCATCAATAGCCTTCATCAATAATAAATCGTAGATTTAGAAATTATGGTAGATGATAAAACTTTTTCAACCATAGTTGCGTGAACGAAAAGCAATCCATTAGAAGAGTCCAATAGACCATCGGTCTATTATCTTCTCCATGTTAAAAGTCCACCAATAATGTTTTATCCTCGTAACATCAATCAACAATTTCGCCCACAATCATATGAATAACTCATAATCATAATTGTGATTCTAAATTCCTCTTTGCACCCAGGACGAAGATAATTTTCATCACCTATCTTTACCTGAAACGTCAAAAATCATGGTTATACCAAATCACAATTCTTGCTCATAATCATACTAATAAATTCATCTTTGCACTACGGCCAAAGATATTCATTAACAATTCATCATTGCACTACAGGCTAAAGACATACAACTGTATTTTAGAAGAGTCAAGTAGAGCATGATATCTACTATCTTTTACTAATTAAAAGTTTATAATCAATGTTTTATCGCTAAGACTTTGCTTAATAAATAATTAACATCATCGAATCATCCCCTGCACTATGACCAACGATATTCATTAGTATTATGACCAAGAATTATCCATGCACTACGGGCCAAGGATATTCGTGTTTTCAACAATGGTCATGATTATACCGAATAATCCCTGGTTATAATCATACCAACAACTGTCCATCAATGAACTACAGGCCAATGAGGACTTTTACCACATCATTCGTTACATTACGGTCATGATTATACCGAATAATCCATGGTCATAATCATACCAAGTTCATCTATGCACGTAAGCCAAAGATGACTTTCATCACAATATAAGTATGAGGATGATGACAATGATATAAGTAATAATCAAACGAAATCAAGGATAAATATTAAAGACTTTAAATTTATCCAAATATTATCAATCACTTAATAAACTCATAATCTAATATTATTAATATTATAACAATATTTTAATCACTTCTTAAACTTATAAACAATTTATTTTAATTGTTTACACTTTATCGAATAATACATTTAATCATTCAAAATTCCATACTCATAAGATTTCATCACCAATGATCAAATCCTCATCAAAAAATCAGATATACCTTATATAGGATTTCCAAGCCATAAAATCCTATTTACCAATTTTTTCAACTTCACATAACATATTTAATTCATATGTTCAGTAATTAAACTATTTTCATGAAAAATACCAAATCGGTCCAGAAAAATTATTCTTTTACGGGATTTAGCGAGAATATAGTCCCATATTGAACATATATTTTTTCGAAATTTTTAAAATTCATTTACTATTTTTCATATGGCTAAAACTGCCAAATATTTAGACATTTATCATAAATTGTACTTTTGTCCAAAAATTCCAAATTTTACAGGGTATATTCCTGTTATATATATGTACTCCCAATAAAAATTTTACCAATTTTGGAGTTAACCACAAGGAGTTATAAGGGTTTACTTTTAAAATAGTCTTTTCCCATAAAATTCATAACTCCTAATCTGTACATCCAAAAATCGCCATTTTTGGACATAATCTAAAAAACTCATCAAATTATCATTTTAAAATTTTTTAAAATTTTTTAGGGTCAGAAAAATTACGAAACTACAAATGGATTTTACGTCACGCGATAATCCATGTAGACAGATCATTTCCATAATTTAATAAAGAATAAATATGAAGGGTCATTCACCATGCATGCGGTAATCCACATAGACAGGTTATTCTAATAAAATAAAAAGAATGGAATAATAGAAGAATTCACCAATCATGCGATAGATCGCGCATGCAAAAGTTATTCCCAGCGTAATAATAAATTATGGAACCAGTCGTGTGTAGTAATCCGCATGCATGTGATATTCCAAATAATAATAAAGAATGGAACTGTGTCACGCAGAATCCAAGACGCATGTGATATTCCAAATGTAATAATAAAGAATGGAATAACAATGTATTTTACTGAGGCATGCGATAGATCCGCATGCAGATAAAGTTATTCCAATGTAATAATAAAGAATGGAATAATGAAGAATTTCACCATGTATGCGGTCATTCGTGACAGATAAAGTTATTACAACATAATAATAAAGAATGGAATAACAACCCTTACAAGTATTGAAAGAAAATAATTCTCTTCATGAATACGAAAGAATAATACCCCTTACTATAATAATAATAATAATATCCCTTACCTTAGAAGAAGACTAGATACTGGAATAGTGAAATAGCAGACTTCGCTTCTTCTTTCTCTCTATAGCTTATCTCTATAATTTCTCTCTAATAATTGCTCTTATGAGACTTAGTGAATTGGTGAAAAATAATGAAAGAATGAGCTTCTATTTATAGGAAAATATAGTTTTCATAATTGCACATTTTGGGGCTCGAAATATTACAGTATAATACCCTCATCTTTTCCTTCATTTTTAATTTAGTCATGCCAGTATTATCAAACTTGCACCACCTCCCCTAATAGTAAATCATGTGAATCAATAGTAAATCATGTGACTCAATAGTTCTAAACATGTGAAAAAATTAATTATAGTATAGTACCTTCAACTATACCTCCATTTTTAACTTCGTCATGCAAGTATTATCAAACTTGCACCAACTCCCCTAATAGTAAATCATGTGAATCAATAGTACACACATGTGAACACATAGTTATAAGCATGTGAATTAATAGCAATTAATTACTCATTTATCCGATTAATTACCTGATTGGTCAATATAACCTCCAGACATCAATTATAATCGAAATAAATGTCAATTTTTCACTAACACCAATATTTCCAACACAATGGAACTATCAATTTCATCTTTAATCAACACGAACTTATTCATCATTAATATTATAACTCATAATATTTAACAACCAGGTCGTTTCCAGGAAAGAGGGGGCTTTCCGATAAGGATTTCTCCTTATTAGTGCACAATTAGGTGACCAAACCTCTCCTAGACAGAACTTTTAGACATTGTCAATATTGCAAATAATAATATGAATAACTTTGTTGTCTCAATTATTGATTTAATAATATAAAATATTATGCAGATGATACTGTGACAATAATTGAATCAATAATATGAGAGATATGATGCATCAATTACTGTAGCAATAATTGAGTATAACTGAGTGACTTCTTATGTAAGCATCAATAATAAATACCGTGTGCTACTATACAACCACGCGTATTACTATACTTTTACTACCGGGTAGTTCAACAGTTTTAGCGGTGACACTTTCGCCGTTATTTTTATAAAAAGACAATTCTGTCATTTTTTAACTACGACAATACTTCCGTTGTGGGGTCCACCAATGATTATGTCGTCGTACGAATATTACCCGACAAAAAGAATATTCCCCGACCAAATGAATATTTTATAACAACTTGCTTACTTTGGAAAAAATTTCACATATCACCCTTAACTTTAACCCTTTCTCAATTTAACCATTTACTAAATAACATAATAATTATAAGAAAATTGAATACTTTCATTTCATAAAATTTGGGGTCTTACACTGGCCATAACGAATGATTTCTCTATCTCTTTTACCCAATTTGGGCTTCAATCGGATCCGTGGTCCCCTTGAATTCAGGTGGTCCTACCGCTTTAAAGTCTTTGAAGTTTGCCAATCTGTCGGCTGGCTGATTTCTCGCTCTTCCTCTTGTAGTTGGAGCTCTATTTTCCATAGATTGGGCTAGCATATCTACGAAATTCTACATCGGGTCCACTTGACCTCCTTCATTATTTACCGACTGCTCTTTTCTTTGATTTTGATTTTGTCGTCTAGGCGGCATGATCTGATTTAAATAAAAATCTTATATTAATTCTCTTTCTCTATACAAATTCTTAACACAATAAGAATTCAACACATAGTTCTCATGTAATCGCATATTTATTCAACACATGTTTAATCACACTTGTTGAATTCGTGACCCGTTCGCCCACATGAAAAACACTTCCTCAAATTCAGCTTAGGACAATGTAGAGAAATATGTCCTTCTTGCTTACAATTGAAGCACAAGGACTTCCACATCATGCATTCTCCCACGTGGGTCTTTCCACACTTACTGCAAGCTTGTCTCTTCTTCGGGTTTGAAATTTTAGAATTATTGTTGTCGTTGTCCCTCTTTCTCTTAGTCTTGACCTTCTTGCTGGTTTCTTCAGACGATCCACCACCTTCAGTCTTCATTCTTTCCACATGCGCCTTCGTTCTGTTCTTCAGTCATTTCGCGAAATGCTCACTTCGTCTTCCACAACTCCTCCAAGAGAAATACTTTACTCCGGAGTTCCTGGACTTCTACAGATAGTTGATCTTATTCTCCAACTTTGATCTTATTCTTTAACTCCACCTTAGCTTCTTCAGACTCCGCCTCTTCATCACCACTCAAATACATCTCGGGATAATCGTCATGATCACTCCCCAGATTAACCATAGGTCCATCTCTCCCCACTTCTTCCATTGACTCGTTTTGCACTGGCACCTCGACTACTAGCACTGGTGCGACAGCCGCTGGTATCTCCGTACTCATCTCATCTTCTCTTGACATCCTATAATCAGTTTAAACAACATGATTAGTACTTTACCAGTACGAAATTCTCACACTATGTGTCCAGATATCTCACTATCGATACGCTTCAGCAATCCCTCACTTAGTACTCTAAATGAGTATTCTATATCTCGCTTATGGTTATAATCTTAAGGTTTTCCCCACCCCACTTAAGGTTTATAACCTACAGCTTTGATACCAACCTGTGACGCCCCCAAATCCAGGTTACCTGACCCCCAAGTTTGGTGCTTACGATCCACAATATAATACTATTTAACTACCCATTCATATAGAAATAGTAATACATATCACATTAACATATGATGTTAATACACTAGTCCCAGGTCCGCTAACCTTAACATTATAGACATACCCCTTAGATATACAAAATGGGTTTATAATACAACATAATAAATATGATAATCATAATTAATTTATCACTATGCCTTTTCCTTTATTCTTCACCGCACCTTCTGCCACTTTGTCCCTAGTTAAAAAGTTTTATTTAGCAAGGGTGAGCAACAAGTTTGCCCCGCAAGTTAAGACATACAATAAAGGTATAGAAATCAATATCAAGTCTTCTCACATTCTATGTAACAATAATTCGATAATGGAAGAGTACAATGCTTTCAAAGTTCTACGATATTCAAATGAATAATCAAGAATCAATTCTACGAAATAAAAAAATGGAATAGTTTTTGATTTATGCTGAGCAGTCCATTGGATCTTGAACTTCTCTTCTCGGGTATCTATCAAAGATTTACTTTGATATATACGCAGGTGTATCAGATAACCATAAAGATTAAATCATACCCCTCTGCAAGTATAACAAGTGATTAGTTTTATTATACCTTATATTATGCATAATACTTAATCGCGCGCAATGCCCGAATATACGACTAATAAAATGTTCCCTTTATTTAAAAGGTTGTTCTTTTTAGTCTTAGAATCAAGATTTGATTTAACAACAAAATACTATAATTTCAATTTCTATTTACTTCTCGATCTAGCTGAAATAATTGGCATCGATCTGTCAATAATAATAGAATTCTCTTCTTAAATCTATCAAGTTCTAACAAATGTTCGTCTAGCCAGAATAATTAGCTAAGACATTTCTCAACATAATTTGACAATAAATAGGAATTATCTGTACTGTCAATACTAGCTTCTACGGATATGAATATCCAACAACAGTTATTCTACGAATGTATATTTTTCGAATTAGTAATTCAATTTGAATTATTAAACATGCACTAACTGCGAATAATCAACAATAAATTCTTGGACGTGGTATAATTAATAATAATTAACCACTATAATATTTAAACAATATTAACTCAAGGTTGAGTTAGGAAACTTGCCTCTTTCGCTGGTTACAGCTACACAATAAACTTATCTGCTTTCGAAAGACCTATAACCAATAATATCGGTCTCACAATTAGCACAATAATTCACAACACGCATCAATGTATTCTACAGTCAAACTTCTCCTAGACACATTACCACATAGCCACATCAGTGTTTATAACCTATATAAACACTTATCAAGTATAACTAGTTTGGTCTGGTTGGACTTCGGTCTATTCTCGGTGTTCTGGTCACCCTATCCGACAATTAACACAGTTATAGTCAAGTAAATTCAGTTTCTAAGCTTTATATTATTTTAGATAAGTCAAATATCATTAATAATATTTTCTGAAAGCTTTTAATAATTAATAATCAATTATTATAATTTATAATAATTTTTCAAACACGAAATCATTTTTAAATGATTTAATTATCTAATAATCTTATCATCATTAATATTTAATAATATTAAAATATTAATGACATACTTATCAAAATATTAAAGTTATTATCAATAACTTCAAATATTTTTAAATCAACAATATTCCACTTAAATGATTTTTAAAATAATTAAAATCATTTTAAATCATCACCATTAATATTTAAATATTAATGAAATTATCATCCAAATATTAAAAGTCATTAATTATAACTTAAAATATTTTTAAATCATTTTTCTTATTTTTAAATCATTTTTAAATCAATAAAATCATTTTTAATTAATTTATTTAATATAATATTTAAATAAATCTAATATCATTAATATTAATTTATTAATGAGAATTCTCCAAAAATATTGAAAATTATATTTTATAATTCAAAATATTTTCTAACACTTTATTCTCGTTTAAAATGGTTTTAAATCAATAAAATCATTTTTAATTTATTTATTTAATTTAAAATTTAATCAATCAAATATTATTAATATTAAATTATTAATGAAAATTCTCTAAAAATATTAAAAGTTATATTTTATAACTCAAAATATTTTTAAATACATTATTCTTATTTAAAATGATTTTTCATAATATTAAATCA
Organism: Panax quinquefolius; assembly: GCA_020205615.1. Taxonomy (NCBI): domain Eukaryota; kingdom Viridiplantae; phylum Streptophyta; class Magnoliopsida; order Apiales; family Araliaceae; genus Panax; species Panax quinquefolius. Next base: position 51,325,526 of record CM035168.1, on the reverse strand, counting down.
TTTTTCTCTAATTTATTTAATATACTAATTAAATAAATTAAATATCATTAATATTCAAATAATTATAAATATTAATGAAAAATACCCCAAATAGTCATAAATTAATTTTCATAATTTAAAATAATTTTTAAAATAATTTTTGGTCATTTTTATAATTTATTTCTATTTTTAAATAATTTTCGGAAAATCAGAAATTAAAATTAATAAAACCGTCGTTAAAGTCCTTTAGTGACGCTTTCTGTCGTCTTAGGTGTTCTTGGTGCTCAAGAACACTGTCAGACCAGTTTCAAGGGACATGGTTTGACCGTGTGTAATTTCCAATCCATACAAGTTCTGGGCAATGTTAAACATGGATCATGTAGTGTTTATGTAACACTACATGAATCAATCACCGTCTCGATCATACAACAAACCAATAAAAAGATCAGATTTAGCAAACATGTTGTCAGACATCATCTGGGTTTTTTGGGTAACCCAGAAACCCAGACAGTCGTAAGGTACTACTTTGTGGTTCGATTTTAGCTTAGTTCTGGTCATTGTATTGGTGGTTTCTTGGTTCATAGATCTAGTACATATGTCAAGGAACAACTACATAACTTTATCTCAGTCCAAAAACATCACATGTGCCAGATTTTATCTCGGTCAAAGGATGTCAGAAGGGGAGTTCATCCGGTTCTGGGCTTTTTCCCAGAAACGCGATCCGTGCTCAACTAGCCTACTTTGACAATTAATTACACTCAATCTAAACTCTGTTTGTGGAAAGTAAAACCATGAATCTAAAGTGCATACTACAGGCTACAAGTTTAATACAACAACAACATCAAATAGTCTAAAACCTGACAGATCTCAAGCCCACAAAACGTTGTCAAACGGTGTTTATGGCTTTCTAGGTTTCCCAGATTTGGCCCGGTCATGCTCGGTCAACGGGTTTTGACCGTTAATAACTCATAATCTAGACATCCAATGGCTATGATACCACTTCCAGATCAAATATAGCCTACCAAACTATAGATCTAACACATAAAACATCAAAAATCATAATCACATAGAGATTCAGAGCGACTGGCATATGATTGTCAGACTACTTTTTGTGCTCTTGGACAGTTTGAAAATCTTTACTTTTTAAGCCCTTTGATGCTATGGATCTATGGTATATCACCATAGATCATCATAAAACATCCCCTTACACATAAATAAACACATAATCATAAAAATTTTCTTGCTATATAAGATCAAATAGGGTTAGGGTTTTTATACCTTTTTGTTCTAAATCTTGATCTTTGATCTCCAATCAGTTCTTGGGTGATCTAAGGGCTGTTTAAGTGACTGATCTACCTTAGAATTTCGGAAGGTTAGGGAGAGCAAGAGTTGGTGAGAGCTTAGATAGAAAATAAGCCAAAATACTAGACTTTCTCTCTCCCAAATCTATATATATTGTGATATAACACTTAGATCTGATGATATGAACTGATATTGCTGGATATTATAAGCCACCAAGTCAAAATAGTTGGTTACCAACTCCAAATATACCAAGATGTGCGAGTTACATATAAAAATATACTAAAAGGGCATTTTGGTCTTTAGCATTATATTTTTAATGGCATACTTGACATTGTACAAACCCTTAGGGTTTAATCCTAAGGTTCTAACCCTTAGGTTTTAAAACTTTAAATTTCTAGGATTTTTTATTTAGGGTTTTAAAATAGAAGATAAAAATTTTAAAACTATAATAGGGTTTCCTAATTAAATTAGGTTTTCCTAATCATATTAACATTTAATAAACACATTAAGCTTGCCAATTAGGATTAGGGTTTCCTAATTTAGGGTTTAGGATTCCTGAATTTAGAATTAGGGTTTCCCATCATACAATTAGTGTTTCTAACTACGCGTTAGGATTTCTAATCCTGAGATTAGGGTTTCTAATCTCTTATTAGGGTTTATTTGTTTTAAATCTTATCTGATCAATCATTTATCAAAATCTATATACAATATAAACATGTGTCCATCGATACAATTATTTTAATTGCATTTTCTATAGAATCCCTTTCCAGAAATTAGGGTTAGGGTTTCTAAAGCTATTAAGCACAACTCTACTCTAATTTCTCAGTCAATACACAAATTGACCATACCTCAAGACTCTTATCATAGATACACAGTACAATATTAACGATCAATGTCAATATTAAAAAAAAATTATTCGTAAAATTTGGATTATTCAAAATCCCGGGTTATCACACATATTATTGTGGAAAGTTCCTGAACTCATAATGTGTGGTAAGTTGATGAACTGTACTAAGGTATAGGAATGCGTGGACTGAAAACGAGTTATTTTCAGTAGACTTAGCATTGAAGGCGCTAGAGAAGATTAAGTATTGTCGCAAGTAAGACAATAAAGGAAGATAGAGAATAGGATATTCCAAGTCATCTAGCGATGCTAGATTTCGAAGTTTCTGGAAATCGTGCTTTTGACTGAACAAGTATTGAACATGAACAAATATATCTGGACCGAATGGTAATGAAGGTGATTAGCCTTTCATACCTGACTTATATATGCAATATGTACAGAGTATAATTCTATAATTCTTAGACATGGAAATCAGCAATGATTAACCATAAGCATATCTGAATGAAACAACTCTAAGTAGAGTTAAGAAAAACTTGCCTGTTTCGTTGATTATCGTAACGCATTTTAATAAGCTTTGTCTGAAGACCTAATATATAAATAATATCGATATACAAATTAAAATAATATCATCACAATATAATACTATTATATATATATATATATACATAGAATAACATAAACACAAAACACATAACCCTATCAGTCTACAACACACATAAGACTCGGTATCAAGTCAAACTATTTTAGTCTGAGTTGAACCCGACACAAATCTGACATTCCGATGGTCTAGTCGGACAAATATCGAGTTTAAGTTCATTTAAAATCTGCCTAAACACTTAACAATTATCTTAGATAATTTTATTATCAGTCAAAATAATTTTTATAGGCTTGTGATAACTTTTAGATAATTATTACCATTTATCATGATTTTTGAATCATTTATATCGTATTTATATAATATAAATACCACAATATTCCTTTATCATTAATATTTATTTATTATTAAATATTAATGAAAATCATATCATAATATTATAATATATTTATAATATATCAAAGTATTTTTAATACCTTAAAATCATATAAACCTTAAAATTCATTATCCAATAATTGATATTAATATTAAATATTAATATTTTCATGAAAAAATATCAAAAGTTATATTTTATAACTTAAAATATTTTTATAATCCCTTAAATCATTTTTATATGATTTTTAAAGCATTATTTCTAATTTTCCATAATTTATTTAATATACTCATTAAATAAATTAATCACCATTAATATAAATTTATTAATTAAATTCATCATAAAATATCAAAAGTTATTAAAAATAACTTAAAATATTTTCTAACACCATAAAATAATTTTTCATGATTTTTTCAAGTATTAAAATTATTTTTAACTAATTTGTTTAATAATATAATTAAATAAATTAAATACCATTTATATTCCAAAAATATTAAATATTTATGAAATATACTCAAAATAATTAAAAACTAATTTTTGAACTTTAAAATAATTTTTAATAATTTATTATGTATTTTTAATAATTTAAAACTATTTTTCTCTAATTATTTATTAAAATAATTAATTTCCAGAAAATAAGTGTCACTAAAGGGCCCTATAGCGACAGAACCGTGGCTATAGGTGTTCTTGAGCTATTCTTGGCCAAACCCAGAATTCATGTCAGTGTTCGAGGTAAGTGGTTTGACCATCAGTTGATCTATGATCCTAAGCTTTTCTAGGCTGGATAAAGTTTTGATGATGTAGTATGCATATAACATTACAACTAGAAACTAATTCCCTAGCCAAACTATATCAGATCTGATAATTATAAGCCTCACAAAAGCATGTCAGAGACTGTTCTTCATTTCTAGGTTTTCCAAAAATGAAGAACAGTCTAAGTGACTACTTTTCGATTCTTTCAACATGCATCCAAAGCTTGTTTTGTGTGATATTAAGGTTCACATTTGTAGTGGAGATATCAGTGTACAATTATATAACCTTAGATCATCATAACAACAACAATTCAAAGAGATCTAGACGGTCAAAGTAGTGGTCAAGAACTGGGTCATAAATTTTCTCGGTTTTCCAGAAAATTTATAAGGCCGATGGTCAACTCAAGTTTGACCACTAAAATCTTGGGTTCTGTTATGGATTTGTGTAATCTAGAAGCATGAATATGTAGTATCTATACCAGTCTACAAGGTTAAAACAATAACATGACCTAACAATCAAAGAGAAGCAAGATCAAGGACCTGCAAATACACTGTCAGACAAGATCTGGGTTTCTGGGTTGCCCAGAAACCCATTCTTCATGATCGGTCGGCCAACGCAGTTTATTTCGCTCATATCTCTCAACCTTTTCATGATCTGGCCCTATTTCTAGTTTCAGATCATAGTCCACATGACATAGAACACATCTATAACTTAAAACACAACAAAACATTATGTGGTGGGATCTAAAGCCTCGGCATATGGTACATCGGGCCAAAATTTCTAGTTTTCCTGATTTTTTAAAACCCAAATTTCGAGCACTTTGATGTTATGGATCTGGGATTTCACAACCAAGATCACTAAATAACATCTTATTACACATATCTAGCCAACAAATTACAACATATAACTTCAGATCATAAGATTTCTACGTTTAGGGTTTTGTGATCTGACTTTGTGATCTGATCCTGGCTTGCTAATACTTGATCATGGCTCATCTTTTCTCTCTCTCTCACTCTAAATTTTTGATATTTTAGAGAGAGAAGGCTTTAGTGAATTTGCTAAGTAAAGTAGATCTTTCTCTCTCTCTCTCTCAAATCTATATATAATTTAGTTCCATGCAATCTATATAGATGATGAAATGGCTGAGAGCTGTGATTTAAGTCACATGGGGTAGTTAGGATTGGTTACTAACTCCATTATATGGAAAGATTTGCAAGCAATCTACTAAATAATGCAATAAGGGTACATTGGTCATTTTGCATACCATTTTAATGCCAAAGATGTCATTTAATCCAACCCTTAGGGTTTGGACCCTTAGGGTTAAAACCTAAGGTTTTCAAAAATACACATTTCTAGGATTTTCAACTTTAGGCTAAAAATTGAAATTTTAAGCTTTCTAAAAATGTAATTTAGGGTTTTCTAATTACATTAGGTTTTCTAATCACATTAAACTTGGAAATTAAGTTTATAAAATTTTAAAAATTAATAATAAGCTTGCTAAATTAGTGATTAGGGTTCCTAATTTAGCAATTAAGATTTCCAATTAGAAATTAGGGTTTCTAATTTATGAATTAGGGTTTTCTAACTAATTTGTTAGGTTTTACCCTAATTAAGTCAGCAATTAATTGCACTTAAGCATTTGAATTCCGAGACTAGGGTTTTTAATTTCTGAATTAGGGTTTCAAATTCTCGGAACCAAAATTAGGGTTTCAGAACCGGTTTCTAGGGTTTCTTATAAATCGCTAGATTTTCTAACTGAACACTGACGTTCTTAACATATACTTAGGGTTTGATACTGATAAAATTTATCTGGTCAAACCTTGACCCTTAACCACATTCTGAACACATAAATGACCATATACACATAACATATTCACGTATACACTTAATCCTGAATAATTCACCTAAATCCTTCACAGAATTTTGAAATCCTCAAAATTCCTTCCCAAAAATATCAAACGCATACACTTATTTATGTCTAGGTTCTAATATTGAACCATAAATTAATCAATTATGATTTTAAAATTTTTCTAAATTCTCGGGTTGTCACATTCACCCCTTCTTCTAAGAATTTCGTCCCCAAAATTCACCTTACACCTTACACCATACTGCTTACACCATTCATACACATCATTACATGCTACCCAATACACCACTCACAAGAGTAAAAATTTTCAATTTGTGCTGAGGAGTCATATAGACTATTTGTCTGTCATTTTCACAAAGGTTTTATGGAATCATCCGCAAACCGTCATAACTTCTATGTATGTAGAGGGTAATTAGCCCGATATGCCTGCATTGCCAATCTTGATTTTATCTGCTTTCAAATCAACGCCATAGGCACAAAATTTTACCTCAGTCTTATTAGATTCAGCACCAAAACAATTTGGTTCAGGAAATTTCTTTCAATGAACACTTGGAGTTTTCATAAACATAATTCTAGTTGAATCGAATAGCATAGACTCATATCAATAATTCAATTCAATCGAATTCTTTAGGTGTAGCCAAACCCCGTTGGCAAATTAAATTTTTGAAAATATTTTTGAGAAAGACGTCATGATGCCGTACTATATTAACAGTCCGTTTGAGGATGTCGTCATTGTATGACTTTGTCATAACACATCATACAATAGTGGAACAATGATTTTTAGATCGAATTTACATTAAGTATTCCTGTATTTACAACTCCATCAACTTTTTATCATCTCTGCACCAGGTTACATGGTACATGAGTGATAAATAAAAAAAATATTTTGATATTTCAAATCATTTGCGTCTAGCAGAAATAAGTAGCATAGACTATACTTTAAACTGTTCCAAAAATGATTACGAGTCTATATTTTTTTTTTAAAAGCACATAGTGCGTATTTAGCTTGATGTCAAAATTTCGAAGTCTAGCATAGCTAGGAGTTTTGGAAAACTTATGTCTCCACTAATAATCATTTGCTTAACAATCTATCTGTTCCTATAATCCTCAATTCTCCATTCACACACAACTATTCCCAGTTTGTCAAACCACACTCATGAGTTCAGGAACTTTCCACATTCATATGAGTTTAAGAACTTACCCTAGTCAGACCTTTGTCGTCCATTCATTGAGGGGTTCATAAACATTTCATATAATTATGAGTCACGAACATACCATAAGTATGAGTTTTAAGAACTCGTACTTAACCTTATATTCTCTACTTATAACCTATCTATCTGTTATACACATGAGAAAGGAATCACCCTCTTAACATGCATATAACAAATAGTACGACACAGACATTTCAATGATTATTAGTGTCAGAAACTAAGTGGTTTTTACACCAAGTAAAATTCCGCCCATACAAGGAATCCTACAACTCAGCTGCTGACATGAGTCCTCAATTGAAATCCCCACCTAATCATAAATCCCTTCTCAATACGAATTTAATTTAATCCGTATTCATAATCCTTTCTTGAATCTTTACTTATTCATAGTTCAACTGACACAAACCAATCTTTGTTGTAACTTTTCAATCATTAGATTGATTTTTCTCCTTGCTTTCACCTTATCAGATCATGGGGTGATCTCATCGTATATATTACGATTCATTTCTATGTCTTGATCGTTTTGTTTTACGATCTCTATCCCTTCACCTTCAGTCTTTTAGACTCGATCTATTCATCACTACTGTTCACCTTTATTATCAGAGTTAGGGAACTCTATATCTTTACAACTCGCCGAGATTCGTCTTTGATTCTTTCCGACCAACTAACTCTATGTGAGTTATATCTTATCCTAATCACTGTGGTTATTGGTCTCAGGTATTCCTACCTAAGGTTCATAACCAACAGCTCTGATACCAACTGTAACAACCCCAAATCTGGGTCCCAAATCACCACGGATCTGGTACAATCATTATATAACTATTGCGGAAGATATAAACATAAATCATTTATACAATAAACTTTACACACTATTCCCCAAGGTCGAGTAACCTTAACTTATACACAATTCATAACTTTTCTAACACATAATATTATTATCATACAATACTATTACAAATCTAATCGCACTTATTAACTTTAAGCTGGAACTGTCTTTAACCTTTCCTTGTATCCAAAGTAATTGCCTTAATCTGTAATGTTTTATCTTGATATAGTAAGGGTGAGCATATGTTTGCCCAGCAAGTTTAAATTTATTTGAGGATATATCATGATTGAAAGAGTCTGAATAATAAGCTGGCTATAATTCAACAATATAGTTGTGAATTAGCACAAACAAACTTTTGACTGAACAAGTATTGAACATGAACAAATATATCAGGACCGAATGGTAATGAAGGTGATCAGCCTTTCATACCTGACTTATACATGCAATATGTACAGAGTACAATTCTACAATTCTTAGACATGGAAATCGGCAACGATTAACCATAAGCATATCTGAATGAAACAACTCTAAGTAGAGTTAAGGAAAACTTGCTTGTTTCGTTGATTATCGTTACGCATTTTAATAAGCTTTGTCTGATGACCTAATGTGATGCCCCCAAAATAGGTCCAATCCACCCAACCTATTCTGAGTCGCCAAATACACGGTACAGAAAGAAAACTACAACTTCAGTAATATAATTTTCGTGCAAAATACGACAATACATACTGTTAGTTTAAATACAAATATTGTCTTCTAGACAATATCAACACTCAAATAAGTCCTCATTAAAATTATTCATACACTATTTTACAGAAATAGTGAGGACTGCTAAAACATCTTTCTAGAACCATCACTCCATAGCCCGACTCGATCCTGCTATGTTCTCACCTCCTAAGAAGAAAAATGGAACAAAAAGGAAAAGGGTGAGCTCAACTAGCCTAGTAAAGAATATTATGACTAAGTTAATATACAACAAATTATCATTAATCTTCAACAGGGAAAAATCTGATAGAATACAATAGACAACAAATTTTAGATCAACAACTGCAGCGAAAACAACAATCCATTAGAAGAGTCACGTAGAGAATGAATTCTACTATCTTCTATGATTTAAAAGTTCATCATCAATATTTTATCCTTGTAACAACAATCAATATACATCTTTAATCAAATATTCATCTTTGCACTACAGGCCAAAGATATTCATTTGTATCACCAGTTGGTCATGTTCATCTCAACACCTATACATCTTTGCACTACGTGCCAAAGATATTCATCAGTTAATCATTCATCTTTGCACTACAGGCCAAAGATATTCAGTAATATCATCATTTAAGACTGAGGATGATGAAAAATATTTTAAAGAAAACGAATCATGTGAGACAGAAGAACAAATATTAGGGATTCATTTAACAATTTATCCAAGATCAATAATACTCCATAATAACCAATTTTGAAGCAGAATTCAAAAATAAAGATCAAAACATGGATACAATCAAAGATAGTAACCATAATAGATATCTTGGACAAAAAGGAAAATTTTTATTTTTTGGTTAATAGTGTCGTATACGTGAATAGTGTCGTATACGTGAATAGTAACCCCGACACCAAAAGTTCTAAATTTGATTAAAAAGTTCAAACCAATATTTCGGCATAATGATATTGAAGAAAATAATATCATTTAAGAAGAAAATAACATCCCTTACCTCAAAGAAACAATACTTCGGAATGAAAGGTCGGAAGTGATGTTAAATGAAACTTGTACTGAACAGCAACTCTCAAAGTATCTAAATAATCACAAAATACGCTCGATAATATAGAGAGAGAAAGAGAGAGAGCTTATGTTTCTGGTGTGATTTTCAATTCTAACTTAGCCCTCTATTTATAGGAAAATGTTAGCACGCCGAAGCAGACTTGACTTGCTACATGATGGCTTTACCTGCTACTATTGCCACCCACCACATTTGAAATAAAATTCAGCACATTTCTTCACCAACCACAAGTGGGGCCCACTCAATTCCAGAATTTTCCACCAAAATCATTTATAAACCTAATTTTCGAATCAATCACCTCTTACAATTCATAACAAATCATACGTAAATTTTTAACAGTTCAAAATTTGTGGACATATACTCAACTCATATATGTATAACATATCTAAAAATTACAACGATCCAACAGTCAGATTAAAATTACAACTCACGCAATAAAGCTTGAAGAACACCGATTTGAGTTTTTAATACCTCAAATCTGACAAAATACTGATAAAACACCTCAACATTAATTCCTTCATTTATAACCACATAAATAAATTCATCATTTATATCCACATCAAATAAATATTTCATTATCATATAAATCAATAATTAATTATTCACAAATAATATTATAGTAATCACAATTATGACAAACCAAAGCTTCCTGTGAAAGAGGGGCTTTCCAATAAGGATTTCTCCTTGCTGACACGTAATTAGGTGACCAAACCTCTCCTTGAGAGAACTTTCTAGACATTGTCAATAATGCTATCTAATAATATTATTCAAATAATATGAATTATTGATCTAATAATGGGAAATACTGTGCAATTACAATTATTGAAACAACAATAATATAAACTATCAACGTAATAATTATTGAATCAATAAAATAAAATATTGAACAATAACTACTGTAACAATTATTGAGTAGTGCATTCTTACGTAAGAATCAATCATTCAAAAATAATGTGCAATACTGTGTGCTACTGTGCAACCACGCATATTACTGTATTTTAACAACCAGGTATTCCAACAGTATTAACGGTAACGATTACACCGTTATTTATAAAAACTCAAACTTGTCATTTTCTTCATTCGATAGTTATTCCGTTATGGGGCCCACAAATGACTGCGCCGTGGAACGGATATTCCCTGACAAAAAGAATATTCTACGACCAAACGAATATTCCCCGATAGAAATGAATATTCTATAACCACTTGCTTATTTTTCAAAATTTGCACATTTCACCCATAACCAAAGCATTATATCAAATTAAAACCTTATTAATTTAGAATAATAAATAGAAAAAATTTAATTTTATTTATAATAAGTTGGGGTCTTACAACCTCCCCTCCTTATAAAATTTTGTCCTCGAAATTGACGTACGTACCTGGTGTTTCGAAAAGGTGAGGGTACCTCGCTTTCATTTCCGATTCCAACTCCCAGGTCATTTCTTCAATAGCATGGTACCTCCACAAAACCTTAACTTGTGGTATAACCTTTATTCGTAGGACATTCTCTTTCCTATCCAATATCTTGACAGGTACCTCCTCGTACGTTAAATCTTTGGTTATCTCGTCCGGTTCTAACTCAATGATGTGGTTCGGGTCTTTCACATATTTACATAACATCGATACGTGAAAAACATTATAAACACGCGACATACTTAGCGTTAAGGCGAGTTTATAGGCCACAGTTCTTACTCGATCGAGGATTTCAAATAAATCGAAGGTTTGAGCTTTCTTCTCTTCATCAACTCTTACTTCTAGAATAACGCCTTCTTGCACCTTCTTCTTTATATTCATCAGCTCCGGTGTGTAGCTTGAGCGGCTTTAACGTTATCGATTAAAGTCGTGTTTACTCGTATATCATCACGTGGGTCCCTAGAGTCTTTAACTCTATCTCTATCATTTGTAAATTACAAAAAATAGGTCTTTGTGTTCAATAATATCGCACTCGTACTTGGGTACGATCTTCTACTCAACGCGTCAGCTACCACGTTTGCTTTTCCAGGATGGTATGGTCAGAACAAGTGCCGAAATGAGTCACCTCTTGAACTCTTGGAAAATCTTCTCGCATTCCTTACTCCATACGAATTTTGTATCTTTCTAAGTCAGCTAAGTTAACAGAGTTGCGATTCGAGAAAGTCCTTCCACGAATCTCCGATAGTAACCAATTAAGCCTAGAAAGCTAGATATTTCGATTACTGACTTAAGTTGCCCTCATATGTGATTCATATCCCAATCTTGGATTGCACGTCACAATGGCACCTATCGTTTTACCACCACATAAATATTGAGTTCCCTACGGAGAGTCTGGCTTTGGTGCATTCCACAAAGGAAGTCACCAGATAGAGGCTTAAGTACCAACTCTTGTACTTGGGTTTTTAACTCTTGAAGTTCAATAGGAGTCATTCGATAAAAGATTTTAGAAATAGGTTTTGTATCGGGTTCAAAGTCGATACAAAATTCAATATCACACTCTGGCGGTAGGCCAAGAAATTCTTCAGGAAATATGTCAGGAAATTTTCTAACAACAGAAATTTTATTCAAATCTGAAGTTTCTTTATTCAAATCCATAACATGGGCTAAGAAAGCTTGACATCCATTTTTCAATAAACGAATGGCTTTATGGCTTGATATGAAAGTGTTTGACTTCAATGGTTTGGTTGCATGAGTTCTCATAACAGGTTGGTTAGGAATATAAAAACTAACAACCTTACAAAAATAGTCAATTTTGGCATGATGAGTAGTTAACCAATCAATCCCTAAAATCACGTTAAATGCAAGTATCTTTAAAGAGATAAGATCAACAGGTAATGTCATTGTGCCAACTTGGATTAAGCAAGATTTATAAATAGTGGATGTGATAAAGGTTTCTCCTAACGGAGTCTCCACAGATAAGTCAAAGTCTAATTTCTCCGAAGTCAAGTTTAAACGTTGAGCGCAGTAGGAGAAATAAAAAAGTGGGTAGAACCGGTATCTAATAAGGTATAGACTTCGCAAAAATTTATAATTAACTAACCCGTGATACCTTTGTTCGGGTTCCTCGCGTTTTGGGCAGTCACAACAAACGCTCTTCCAGAAACTGCCGACTTTGTTTTGTCCGTATCCACCTTTGGTGTCACCGTCCCAACTGGACTTGATTTCGCTATAGGATAAAATCGAGCTATGTGACCTTCTTTTCCACAATTGAAACACACCTTGGAAGGCTATAAATAGTTTGGACTTATGTGTCCCTCCTCTCCGCATCTGTAGCATCTAACTTGCGGTCGTTCTCCTCCCCTAGAATTTGTTGTTGGTACTGGTTCTGCTGCCAACGTCTTCCCGTCATCGTTAAATCTCCTCTTTCTGAAATTTCCACTTGAATCACCTCTCCTATTATCATGGCCACGATTACCACCCGAGTGGTTACCACTTTTGTCTGTATTTTTCCCTCCTCGCTGGTTATCATCGCTCCGACGATCGCATCCACCGGTATAATCCTGGTTGTGGTCCCTCGGTTGAGTATAATTGAGCCCTGTTGACAACATTTGAATACAGAGAAAATTTATGAGAGATAAGGTATTGACGAATCTCGGGTTTTAGACCTCTCAGAAACATCCGCGTCATACGTTCCTCATTCTCTACCAAATGAGGTACAAACCTGGATAACTCCGCGAACTTCGCCTCATACTGGGACACTGTCATGTTGTTCTGTTCCAGTCTAATAAACTCTACCTCTTTCATATGACGAATACTTTCAGGAAAGTACTTGTCATTGAACAGTTTTTGAAATCTTTCCCAAGATATGTTGAGTGTGGCTGGCTGGGTACGCTTCACGGATTCCCACCAGTAATCTGCCTCTCCACGGAACATAAAGGTGGCGAATGGAACCTTCTGTTCCTCCATGCATCCCAAGACATCGAATATCTTGGTAATTTGCTTGACCCATGTTTCCACCTTAATCGGATCCGGCTTTCTAAAAAACTCAGGTGGTCCCAACTCTTTGAACTGCTTGGCTGTGACAAACCGCGCGTTGCCACCATTTCCACCCGTATTTTGTACACGAGTCTCCCTCGTCTAATTTTGCATGAACTGCAAAAAACTCCTAAACATTCCATCATTCATCGTTTGCTCGGTAGTGTTATTTACAGGAGGAATATTATCTTCCTGTTGCACGTTCTCCTAGTTTATGACTAAAGGTTGTTCCACAGTCTCATACACTCCATTGTTAACGTTCTCAGTAGCCATTCTTAAATACTGCCACAAAACAAGGGTTAATTAAACAAATTAATATATCATATAATATCCCTATATTATGACTGATCAACAAATAAGCTTAGATAGGACACACTAGCGAAGGATTTACTCATCTCTCCCCTACTAGTTCTATTCCCCGATCTCTGCCAGAGAACATATCCCTAAGCTTTGATACCAACTGTGACACCCCCAAAATAGGTCCAACTACAACCTATTCTGAGTCGCTAAATACATGGTACAGAAAGCAAACTACAACTTCAATAATATAATTGTCGTGCAAAATACGACAACACATACTGTGAGTTTAAGTACAAATATTGTCTTCTAGACAATATCAACACTCAAATAAGTCATCATTACAATTATTCATACACTATTTTACAGAAATAGTGAGGACTGCTAAAACATCTTTCTAGAACCATCACTCCATACCCCGACTCGATCCTGCTATGTTCTCACCTCCTGAGAAGAAAAATGGAACAAAAAGGAAAAGGGTGAGCTCAACTAGCCCAGTAAAGAATATTATGACTAAGATAATATACAACAAATTATCATTAATCTTGAACAGGGAAAAATCTGATAGAATACAATAGACAACAAATTTTAGATCAACAACTGTAGTGAAAACAACAATCCATTAGAAGAGTCACGTAGAGAATGAATTCTACTATCTTCTAAGATTTAAAAGTTCATCATCAATATTTTATCACTGTAACAACAATCAATATACATCTTTAATCAAATATTCATCTTTGCACTACAGGCCAAAGATATTCATTTGTATCACCAGTTGGTCATGTTCATCTCAACACCTGTACATCTTTGCACTACGGGCCAAAGATATTCATCAGTTAATCATTCATCTTTGCACTACAGGCCAAAGATATTCAGTAATATCATCATTTAAGACTGAGGATGATGAAAAATATTTTAAAGAAAATGAATCCAATGAGACAGAAGGACAAATATTAGGGATTCGTTTAACAGTTTATCCAAGATTAATAATACTCCATAATAACCAATTTTGAAGCAGAATTCAAAAAAAAGATCAAAATATGGATACAATCAAAGATAGTAACCATAATAGACATCTTGGACAAAAAGGAAAATTTTCATTTTTTGGTGAATAGTATCGTATTTGTGAATAGTGCCAGTATCGTGTGAATAGTGCCGAGTACGTGAATAGTAACTTGACACAAAAAGTTCCAAATTTGATTAAAATTTCAAACCAATATTTCTAACATAATGATATTGAAGAAAATAATATCATTTAAGAAGAAAATAACATCCCTTACCTCAAAAAAATAGTACTTCGGAATGAAAGGTCGGAAGTAATGTTGAATGAAACTTGTAGTGAACAACAACTCTCAAAGTATCTAAATACTCACAAAATACGCTTGATAATATAGAGAGAGAAAGTGAGAAAGAGAGAAAGCTTATGTTTCTGGTGTGATTTTCAATTCTAACTTAGCCCTCTATTTATAGGAAAATGTTAGCACGCCGAAGCAGACTTGACTTGCTACCTGATGGCTTTACCTGCAACTATTGCCACCCACCACATTTGAAATAAAATTCAGCATATTTCTTCACCAACCACAAGTGGGGCCCACTCAATTCAATAATTTTCCACCAAAATCATTTATAAACCTAATTTTCGAATCAGTCACCTCTTACAATTCATAACAAATCATACGTTAATTTTTAACGGTTCAAAATTTGTGGACATATACTCAACTCATATATGTATAACATATCCAAAAATCACAACGATCCAACGGTCAGATTAAAATTACAACTCACGTAATAAAGCTTTAAGAACACCGATTTGAGTTTTTAATACCTCCAATCTGACAAAATACTGATAAAACACCTCAACATTAATTCCTTCATTTATAACCACATAAATAAATTCATCATTTATATTCACATCATATAAATATTTCCTTATCATATAAATCAATAATTAATTATTCACAAATAAAATTACAGAATCACAATTATAACAACCAGGCAGTTCCCAGGAAAGAGAGGCTTTCCAATAAAGATTTCTCCTTGCTGACGTGCAATTAGGTGACCAAACCTCTCCTTGACAGAACTTTCTAGACACTGCCAATAATGCTATCTAATAATATTATTAAAATAATATGAATTATTGATCTGATAATGGGAAATATTGTGCAATTATAATTATTAAAACAACAATAATATAAACTATCAATGCAACAATTATTGAATCAATAAAATAAAATATTGAACAGTAACTACTGTAATAATTATTGAGTAGTGCATTCTTACGTAAGAATCAATAATTCAAAAATATTGTGCAATGCAATGCCATGTGTTTATGCAAACCACGCGTAGACATCGTATTTTAACCACCGTGTATTCCAACAAAGTTGTTAATCAGTAACGATTACGCCGTTATTTATAAAAACTCAAACTTGTCGCGTTTTTTTCTTCATCCGATGCAGTTATTCCAAGTTATGGGGCCCATAAATGATCATACAGCAATGCATGCGGATATTCCCTAACAACAAGAATATTCCACGACCAAACGAATATTCCCCGATAGAAATGAATATTCTATAACCACTTGCTTATTTTGTAAAATTTGCACATTTCACCCATAACCAAAGCATTATATCAAATTAACACCTTATTAATTTAGAATAATGAATAGAAAAAATTTAATTTTATTTATAATAAGTTGGGGCCTTACAACAAATGAAGGAATTAATGTTGAGGTGTTTTATCAGTATTTTGTCGGATTGGAGGTATTAAAAAATCAAATCGGTGTTCTTAAAGCTTTATTGTGTGAGTTGTAATTTTAATCCGACCGTTGGATCATTGTGATTTTTGGATATGTTATACATATATTAGTGTAGTATATGTCCACAAATTTTGAACCGTTTAAAATTTACGTATGATTTGTTATGAATTGTAAGAGGTGACTGATTCGAAAATTAGGTTTATAAATGATTTTGGTAGAAAATTCTAGAATTGAGTGGACCCCACTTGTGGTTGGTGAAGAAATGTGCTAAATTTTATTTCAAATGTGGTGGGTGGCAATAAGTAGTGTAAAGCCATCGTGTAAGCAGTGTCAAGTCTACTTTGACAAGGCTAACATTTTTCTATAAATAGAGGGCTAAGTTAGAATTGAAAATCACACTAGAAACATAAGCTTTCTCTCTTTCTCTCTCTATAATATCGAGCGTATTTTGTGAGTATTTAGATACTTTGAGAGTTGCTGTTCAGTACAAGTTTCATTTAGCATCACTTCCGACCTTTCATTCCGAAGTACTGTTTCTTTGAGGTAAGGGATGTTATTTTCTTCTTAAATGATATTATTTTCTTCAATATCATTATGCCGAAATATTGGTTTGAACTTTTTAATCAAACTTGAAACTTTTTGTGTCGGAGTTACTATTCACGTATACGGTACTATTCACGAATACGGCACTATTCATCAAAAAATAAAATTTTTCCTTTTTGTCCAAGATGTCTATTATGGTTATTATCTTTGATTAAATCCATGTTTTGATCTTTATTTTTGAATTCTGCTTCAAAATTGGTTATTATGGAGTATAATTGATCTTCGATAAATCATAAACTAATCCCTAATATTTGTCCTTTCCGTCTCATAGGATTCGTTTTCTTTAAAATATTTTCATCATCCTCGGTCTTAAATGATGATATTCGAATATCTTTTCAGTAGCAAAGATGAATGATTAATCGATGAATATCTTTGGCCCAAGTAGTGCAAAGATGTATAGTGTTGAGATGAACATGACATTTGGTGATACAAATGAATATCTTTGGCTTCTGTAGTAAAGATGAATATTTGATTAAAGATGTATATTGATTGTTATTCTGATTTCTACGTGACTCTTCTAATGGATTGTTGTTTCCGCATCAGTTGTTGATCTAAAATTTATTGTCTATTGCATTCTATCAGATTTTTCCCTGTTGAAGATTAATGATATTTTGTTGTTTATTATCTTAGTCATAATATTCTTTACTGGGCTAGTTGAGCTCACCCTTTTCCTTTTTGTTCCATTTTTCTTCTCAGGAGGTGAGAACATAGAAGGATCGATGTGACGCCCCCAAAATAGGTATACATCACCTATTCTGAGTTGTCAATACATGGTACAGAAACAACTACAACTTTATTATTACAACAGTAAAACTGTGAGTTTGAATACAAATATTATCTTCTAGACAATATCTATACTCAAATAAATCCTCATCACATTTATTGATACATTATTTTACAAAAATGGTGAGGACTACTAAACAATTCTTTCTAAAACCTTCATTCCATACCCCGACTGCATTACTCGCTATATTCTCGCCTCCCGAGAAGAAAAATGGAACAAAAGGAAAAGGGTGAGCTCAACTAGCCCAAGAAAGAATATTATGACTAAGATAATATACAACAAATTATCGTTAGTCTTCAACAGGAAAAATCTAATAGAATACAATAGACAACAAATTTTAAATCAATATCATAGCAATGAAATAATAATTCATTAGAAGAGTTAAGTAGAGAATGCAAACTACTATCTTCTATGTATGAATTTTAAAGTTCATCGCTCATCTTTTATCCCCGTAACATCAATCAATATACATCCGAATCAAATATTCATCTTTGCACTACAAAAGCCAAAGATATTCATCATTGGTCATGTTCATCTAAACACTGCTCATCTTTGCACTACTACCAAAGATATTCTTCAGAAATCATTCATCTTTGCACTATGTGCCAAAGATATTCAATAATATCATCATTTAAGACCGAGGATGATGAAAAATATTTTTAAAGAAACGAATCCAAAGGAAACAAAATGACAAGGATTAAGGATTAAGGATTCGTATTTTGTTTTATCCATGTCCAAAAATACCTCAAAAATAATCATAGTGGTGTAAAATTCAAGAATGATCAAAACATGGATACAATCAAAGCTAGTATCCGAATAGATATTTTGGACAAAAAGAAGAAATTTTATTTTTTCAATGAATAGCCAGATACGTGAATAGAGATACGTGAATTAACTACGACACCAAAAGATAGAAATTTCAAAAAAAAAACATCTTCACGCTTCATGAATAGTACTCGTGAATAAGAAACTCGTGAATAAGAACTCATGAATAGTAACTCGTGAATAGTAACTCATGAATAGTAACTCATGAATAGTAACCCCGATACATGAAAAAGTTCCAAATTTGATAAAAAATTTCAACCAATATTTCAAAGATAATGATATTGAAGAAATAATATCATTTGAGAAGAAAATAACATCCCTTACCTCAAAGATTAAGACTTTAAATGGAATACCGCATATAGTCTGTCAAGGAACTTGCACCGCCTAACAATACTCAAAGTATACTCAAAATACTCACAAGAATACGCCGATAATATAGAGAGAGAAAACTTCAGCTTTCGGTGTGATTTTCAATTCTAACCCAAGCACCCTATTTATAGGAAATTGCTTAGAACACCAAAGCGTAAAATTTAATAAATTAATAATATAATTATAAAATTTCCACGCATGCCTAGAATCTGATTTCAGCCATCAAACACATGCCACATTCTAGAAAAAGTAAGAAAAACGTTTTTCTAATTTAAAATAATTTAAACTTCCAAAAATCAATTATTTTTGAGCTTTGGAACTTCAATAATTCATAATAAATAGCCCTTTCATCGTAAAATTCGAATCTCGGAGTTTTTATAGGAAATTCAATTTCTACAACTTTGCGTAAGAAAGTTTTTCCAAATTCCAAATAGAAATTGACCAAATCCACAAACCAAGCGATTTTATAAAGCTATAATCAAATTTCAACCAATAAATGGGGTCCACCGACATGTTTAACATGTTTTAAACATTTATTGCAACAAAAATACTCTTCCTCCTTGTATACTCATATATCCCACATTCGTTGTAAAATATCACCATTATTATATTATTAAAATATAATAATACCTTTTAAATGAATTATCTTATCGTAAAAGATAAAATTTTAATTTTCAACAATTGTCACATTAAAATTTTCTCCATCTATATCCACATAAAATCAATATTTTCTCATCATATGAATCAATAATTAATTATTCACAAATAATATTATAGTAATCACAATATCGACAACCGTGCAGCTCCTCAGAAAGAGGGGCTTTCAATAAGAATTCTCTCATCACTGCCGCAATTAGGTGACCAAACCTCTCCTTAGATGTAACTTTCTAGACATTGCCAATAATGTTATCTAATAATATTATTCAGATAATATGAATTATTGCTTCGATAATGAAAAATATCGATAATGACAATTATTAAAACAACAAAGAATATAAAATATCAACGCAAAGAATTATTAAATCAATAAAATAAAATATCGATCAAGAATTATCGTAACCATTATCGAGTAGTGCCTTTCACGTAAGAATCAATAATTGGTGCAATACCGTGTGCTATCGTGTTTTAACCAACCGAGGATTTTAAAAAGATAATCTGTGAATAACTACGCCGTTATTTTTAAACAACTTATATTTGTCGTTTTCTTCATCCAATCGCTTTCGTTATGGGCCCATACACACATGGCACTGGGCCGCATTTAATATTCCCCGACAAGCATTTAATATTCCACTACCAAACTAATATTCCTCGACAACAATGAATATTTTATAACCACTTGCTTATTTTGAAATATTTGCGTGATTTTACCCCTAACTATCCACATTAATCAAATCAACCCTTACTATTTCAAAATAATAAATAGAGAAAATTAAATTTCATTAATAATAAGTTGGGGTCTTACAACCTCCCTCCTTATGAAATTTCGTCCTCTAAATCGACGACGCACGGTGTTTCAAAAGGTGAGGATACCTCGCTTTCATTTCCGCTTTCCAATTCGTGTCATTTCCTCTATAAAGCATGATTCCTCCATAAAACTTTAACTTGTGGTATGAATTTTGCGCAGTAGGACATGCTCCTTCCTATCCAAAATCTTGACAGTACCTCCTCATACGTTAAGTCTTCTGGCTATCTCGTCCGGTTCTAACTCTATAACGTGGTTTGGGTCTTTCACATATTTATTTAAGTACGATATGTGAAACACATTATGAACACGAGACATACTTGAGGTAACGCGAGTCTATAGGCTACATTTCCTACTCGGTCAAGAATTTGAAATGGACCAATAAATCGTGGATCGAGCTTTCCTCTCTTCCCAAATCTTGTAACTCCCTTCCATGGAGCAACTCGCAACAATATACATCCCCTACACTAAATTCCACGCCCTTTCGATGAAGATCCGCGATAACTCTTTTGTCGATCTTGTGCCGTTTGTATACGTTGTTTCGAATCATTTGGATCTTTTCAGTAGTCATACGCATACTCAACTCGGGTCCCAACAAATGTTGCTTCACCCACCTCGTCCCAACATACGAGAGAGCTTACACTTTCGCCCATATAATGCTTCAAATGGAGCTACACCTATACTTGCTCGATAACTGTTGTTGTAGGAGAATTCCACCAATGGTAAATACTTATCCCAACCGCCTTGAAGTCTAGGACACGTAGTCTTAATAAATCTTCAAGAGTTTGAATAGTCCTTTTCGATTGTCCGTCCGCTTTGAGGATGGTATGTCGAATTGAATCAGAACTGCGCTCATAGCTTTTTGCAAGCTAACCCAAAATCTTGAAGTGAATCTTGGGTCACGATCCAAACTATGGATACAGCATGCCATGCAACCTCACAATCTCATTCACGTACATATACTAGCAAGACGCTCAAGTGAATAAGTCTCCAGACGGCAAGAAATGAGTAGACTTGGTTAATCTATCAACAATAACCCAAATAGCATTGATGCCCGAGAAACCGTAGGAAGACCTGTGAATTAAATCCATGGTAATGTGTTCCCACTTCCATTTCGGAATCTCAAGTGGTTGCAAATTAACCCTTAGGTACTAGATGCTCCACCTTTACACGCTGACAAGTTAAACACATCGAGATAAACTTTGCAATCTCTCTCTTCATATTGTTCCACCAAAATGTATGTCAAGATCACGATACATTTTGGTACTTCCGTGATGGATTGCAAATGGTGTATTGTGTGCCTCCATCATAATCTTGTACTTCAAATCGTAGTCGTTAGGAACACAAAGTCTAGAGTGGACTCAAGTATTCCTTCTTCATCAATTCTCGCCCTAATAGCTCCTTCTTGTACTTTCTTCTTCATACGATCACCCGGGTTGGTGGCTCGAGCAACCTTAACTTTTTCTATTAAAGTTGGCTCTACGCGATACTTGACATCATCGCACTCTGCTCCTCGATATGATCTTCTACTCAACGCCGCCACTACCACGCTCGCTTTTCCGTGATGGTATTGAATAGTGTGGTCGTAGTCTTCAATAGCTCGAGCCAACGTCGCTATCGTGATGTTGAGTTCTTTTTGAGTGAAGAAATATTTAAGGCTTTTTATGGTCCGAATATATCTCCACTTTCTCCCCATATAGATAGTGCCTCCATATCTTTAAGCGAAAACGATCGCCGCTAACTCTAGATCATGAGTAGGATAATTCCTCTCATACTCTTTTAAGTTGTCGCGAGGCATAGGCATAGGCTATGACTTTCCCACGCTGCATGAGAACACATCCTAACCCTTTGCCTCAAGCATCATTCAGATAACAAATCCATCCGAACCAGATGGTATTGTTAGAAACAAAGCCAAATGAGTCTCCTCTCGAGCTCTTGGAAACTCTTCTCGCATTCTTCGCTCCAAACGAATTTTATATCTTCCGAAAGTTATCGAAGTTAATGGAGTAGCGATTCGAGAAAACCTTCCACTAATCTCCGATAATAACCAACTAAGCCCAAAAGCTACGTACTTCAACCACCGACTTTGGTTGTTCTAACTTCAGATTACTTCAATCTTCACGGATCAACAGATACTCCATGTTTCGACACCACGCGCCCAAGGAATGCTACTTCTCAAGCCGTAACTCGATTTCTTCAATTTGGCATATAGTTTATTTTCACGAAGGTTTTTGAGTACCAAATTTCAAATGGTGCTCATGATCTTCACGACTTTTGGAATATATAAGGATGTCATCAATAAAGACAACAACAAACCGATCCAAATATTCCTTGAATACTCGGTTCATCATATCCATGAAAGTCGTTAGGAGCATTAGTCATCCAAAGACATGACTAAGAATTCATAATGCCCGCATCGAAGTTCTAAAGGCGCCTTTGAATATCCTCGCCTAATCTTCACCGATGATATCCAAAACTAAGATCGATTTTTGAAAAGAATTGTGCCCCTTGTGAATCGGGTCAAACAAGTCATCAATACGAGGTAGAGGATACCTATTCTTGATGGTGACATGGTTCAATTCCCGATAGTCAATACAAAGTCGCATACTCCCGCCTTTCTTCTTTACAAATAAAACAGAGCACCCCAAGGAGATGTACTAGACTAATGAAACCGATGTCCAACAATTCCTCGTAGTTGGACCTTTAACTCCTCAAGTTCAATAGAGCCATTCGATATGGGGTTTTAGAAATGGGCTTTGTACTGTGTTCAAGATCAATAAAGAATTCAACTTCACGCTCGGGGTAGACCGGAAGTTCTTCAGAAATACGCCAGAAAGTCAATAACAACAGAATATTATTCAAATTTGACGTGTCTTTATTCAAATCCATAACATGGGCTAAGAAAGCTTGACATCCGCTTTTTAATAAACGAATAGCTTTTATGATTAGATATGATGTTGATTGATTTTAATGGTTTAGTTGCTTGAATTCGTATAAACAAAGTTGGTTAGAATATGAAAACTAACAACCTTAAAAAACAATCAATTTTGGCATGATGAGTAGTTAACCAATCAATCCCTAAAATCACATCAAAAGCAAGTATCTTTAAAGAGATAAGGTCAATGTGTAAGGTGATGGTGCCAACTTGAATCAAACAAGATTTATAAACAAAGGATGTGATGAAAGTTTCTCCTAAACTGAGTTTCCACAGATAGGTCAAAGTCTAATTTCTCCTGAGTCAAGTTTAAACGCTGAGCACATGCAGAGAGATAAATGAATGGGTAGCACCAAAGATCAAGTAAGGTATAAACTTCGCAAGAATTTATAAATAGGTTACCCGTGATCACCTCGCTTGGGTTCCTCGATTATGACCAACCACAACAAACGCTTCTTCCTAATCGCTGACTTTGACTTTTTTCGGGATGTTTTTGAGTCACCGCCCTCATTGAACTAGGTTTCGCCATCATATAATCTCGAGCGATATGTCCTTCCTTTCCACAATTATAGCATACCTTGAATGCTAGGGCTTTGACCGATATGTCCCTCTTTTCCCACATTTATAACATACGACCGGTGGTCGTTCTCCTCCCTTAGAACCGATTGTCACGCCAAGACCGCCGCCTTCACATGGTCATTGTTAAATCTCCTCTTTTAAAATCTCCTCCCGACTCGCTTCTTCTATTTTCATGGCCATGATTACCACCAGAGTGGTTACCATTTTGTCCGTCTGCTTTTCTCCTACCTGGTTATCATTATTTCGCTGATCGCTATCTCCGGTACGATCCTCGTTGTGGGTCCTCGTTGACCGTACAAGTATCTCGCTCTAATAATTGAGCCCTATTTACAACATCCGAATAGAGAGAAAATTTATGAGAAATGAGATATCGACGATGCCGGTTTCAAACCTCTAAGAAACATCCGCCACATGCGCTCCTCATTCTCCACCAAATGAGGTGCAAACCCGATAACTCGCAAACTTTGCCTCGCATCGAGACACCGCCATGTTGTTTCGCTCCGCCTAATAAACTCCACTTCCTTCATATACGATTTAACACTTTCGTGAAAGTATTTGTCATTAAATAGTTTCAAACGCCTCCCAAGACATGCCGAAAAAAGTACCGATGGGTACGCTTCACGCACTCCCACCAAGAGTCCGCTTCGCCACGAACATAAAGGTGGCGAATGGAACCTTCGTTTCTCCGCATCCCAAGACATCGAATATCTTGGTAATTTGCTTGACCCATGTTTCCGCCATGATCGGATCCGCTTTCCTTAAATTCGTGGTCCCAACTTTGAATCGTCATTGTCAGGACAACCCGTGAATTGCTATCATTTCCTCCTCAGATTTTGAACACGAGTCTCTCTCTCGATTTTGCATGAATCGCAAAAAGCTTCTAAACATCCCCTCGCTCATCATCTCGCTTGGTGGTGTTGTTCACAGAGGAACATTGCCATCCTGCTGACGCTTCTCCTCGTTGCTGTGAGTACAAAGGCCTCCACGGCCTCATTTCCATTGTTAATATTCTCAACGACATTCTCAAACATCGCCATAAAACAAGGGTTAATTAAGGAAATCAATATATCACATAATATCCTTATATATCGACCAACTAAAAAAAAAGCTTAAGTAGGACACACTAGCGAAGGATTTACTCGCCTCCCTCCTAGTTCTATTCCCCGATCTCCGCCAGAGATCATATCCCTAAGCTCGATACAACCGTGACGCCCCCAAAATAGGTATACATCACCCATTCCGAAAGTTGTCAATACATGGTATGTAAACAACTACAACTTTATTATTACAACAAGAAACTGTGAGTTTGAATACAAATATTATCTTCTAGACAATATCTATACTCAAATAAATCCTCATCACATTTATTGATACATTATTTTACAAAAAATGGTGAGGACTACTAAACAATTCTTCTAAAACCTTCATTCCATACCCCACTACTGCACTCGCTTATATTCTCGCCTCCCGAGAAGAAAAATGGAACAAAAAAAGGAAAAGGGTGAGCTCAACTAGCCCAAGAAAGAATATTATGACTAAGATAATATACAACAAATTATCGTTAGTCTTCAACAGGGAAAATCTAATAATAATACAATAGACAACAAATTTTAAATCAATATTCGCATGGAAATAATAATTCATTAGAAGAGTTAAGTAGAGAATGCAAACTACTATCTTCTATGTATGAATTTAAAAGTTCATCGCTCATCTTTTATCCCCGTAACATCAATCAATATACATCCGAATCAAATATTCATCTTTGCACTACGTGCCAAAGATATTCATCATTGGTCATGTTCATCTAAACACTGCTCATCTTTGCACTACTACCAAAGATATTCTTCAGAAATCATTCATTTGCACTATGTGCCAAAGATATTCAATAATATCATCATTTAAGACCGAGGATGATGAAAATATTTTTAAAGAAACGAATCCAAATGAAACAAAATGACAAGGATTAAGGATTAAGGATTCGTATTTTGTTTTATCCATGTCCAAAAATACCTCAAAAATAATCATAGTGGTGTAAAATTCAAGAATGATCAAAACATGGATACAATCAAAGCTAGTATCCGTAATAGATATTTTGGACAAAAAAGAAGAAATTTTATTTTTCTATGAATAGTGCCAGATACGTGAATAGTAACTACGACACCAAAAGATAGAAATTTCCAAAAAACATCTTCACGCTTCATGAATAGTACTCGTGAATAAGTAACTCGTGAATAAGAACTCATGAATAGTAACTCGTGAATAGTAACTCATGAATAAGAACTCATGAATAGTAACCCGATATGAAAAAGTTCCAAATTTGATAAAAATTTCAACCAATATTTCAAAGATAATGATATTGAAGAAATAATATCATTCGAGAAGAAAATAACATCCCTTACCTCGAAAGATTAAGATTTCTAATTTGGAATACCGATGTATAAGGTCAAGGAACTTGCACCGCCTAACAATACTCAAAGTATACTCAAAATACTCACAAGAATACGCCGATAATATAGAGAAAGAAAACTTCGCTTCGTGTGATTTTCAATTCTAACCAAGCACCCTATTTATAGAAATGCTTAGAACACCAAAGCGTAAAATTTAATAAATTAATAATATAATTATATAAATTTCCTACGCATGCCTAGAATCTGATTTCAGCCATCAAACACATGCCACATTCTACATTCTAAAAAGTAAGAAAAAACGTTTTTCTAATTTAAAATAATTTAAACTTTCAAAAATCAATTATTTTGAGCTTTGGAACTTCAATAATTCATAATAAATAGCCCTTTCATCAGAAAATTCGAATCAAGGAGTTTTTATAGGAAATTCAATTCTCTACAACTTTGCAGAAGAAAGTGTTTCCAAATTCCAAATAGAAATTGACCAAATCCACAAACAAGCGATTTTATTGTGCTATAATCAAATTTCAAACCAATAAATGGGGTCCACCGACATGTTTAACATGTTTTAAACATTTATTGCAACAAAAATACTCTTCCTCCTTGTATACTCATATATCCCATATTCGTTGTAAAATATCACCATTATTATATTATTAAAATATAATAATACCTTTAAATGAATTATCTTATCGTAAAAGATAAAATTTTAATTTTCAACAATTGTCACATTAAAAATTTTCTCCATCTATATCCACATAAAATCAATATTTTCCTCATCATATGAATCAATAATTAATTATTCACAAATAATATTACGTAATCACAATATCGACAACTGTGCAGGTTCCCAGAAAGAGGGGCTTTCAATAAGAATTTCTCTCATCGGCGCCGCAATTAGGTGACCAAACCTCTCCTTAGATGTAACTTTCTAGACATTGCCAATAATGTTATCTAATAATATTATTCAGATAATATGAATTATTGCTTCGATAATGAAAAAATATCGTATAATGACAATTATTAAAACAACAAAGAATATAAAATATCAACGCAAAGAATTATTAAATCAATAAAATAAAATATCGATCAAGAATTATCGTAACCATTATCGAAAGTAGTGCCTTCACGTAAGAATCAATAATTGGTGCAATACCGTGTGCTACCGTGTTTTAACCACCGAGGATTTTAACAAGATAATCTGTGAATAACTACTACCGTTATTTTTAAACAACTTATATTTGTCGCTTTCTTCATCCAATCGCTCAAGTTATGGGTCCCACACATGGTCGCGCCGTCGCATTTAATATTCCCCGACAAAGCATTTAATATTCCCACGACCAAACTAATATTCCTCGACAACAATGAATATTTTATAACCACTTGCTTATTTTGAAATATTTGCGTATTTTACCCCTAACTATCCACATTAATCAAATTAACCCTTACTATTTCAAAATAATAAATAGAGAAAATTAAATTTCATTAATAATAAGTTGGGGTCTTACAATCAAGTCGGGGTATGGAGTGATGGTTCTAGAAAGATGTTTTAGCAGTTCTCACTATTTCTATAAAATAGTGTATGAATAATTGTAATGAGGATTTATTTGAGTGTTGATATTTTCTAGAAGATAATATTTGTATTTAAACTCACAGTATGTGTTTTCGTATTTTCCACGACAATTATATTATTGAAGTTGTAGTTTACTTTCTGTACCATGTATTTGGCGACTCAAAATATGTTCGGTGGATTAGACCTATTTTGGGGGCGTCACACCTAATATATAAAAAATATCGATATACAAATTAGAATAATATCATCACAATATAATACTATTATATATATATATATATATATATATATACATAATATAACCTAAACACATAACCCTATCAGTCTACAACACACATAAGACTCGGTATCAAGTTAAACAATTTTAGTCTGAGTTAAACTTAACACAAATCTAACATTTCGACGGTCTAGTCGGACAAATATCGAGTTTAAGTTCAATTAAACTCTGCCTAAACACTTAACAATTATCTTAGATAATTTTATTATCAGGCAAAATAATTTTCATAGGATTGTAATAATTTTCAGATAATTATTACCATTTATCATGATTTTTGAATCATTTATATCGTATTTATATAATATAAATACCACAATATTCATTTATCATTAATATTTATTAATAAATAAATATTAATGAAAATCATATCATAATATTATAATATATTTATAATATATCAAAGTATTTTTAATACCTTAAAATCATATTTATATAATTTTTAAACCTTTAAATTCATTATCCAATAATTGATATTAATATTAAAATATTAATATTTTCATGAAAAATATCAAAAGTTATATTTTATAACTTAAAATAATTTTATAATCCCTTAAATCATTTTTATATGATATTTAAAGCATTATTTCTAATTTTCCATAATTTATTTAATATACTCATTAAATAAATTAATAACCATTAATATAAATTTATTAATTAAATTCATCACAAGATATCAAAAGTTATTAAAAATATCTTAAAATATTTTTAACATCATAAAATAATTTTTCATGATTTTTCAAGTACTAAAATCATTTTTAACTAATTTGTTTAATAATATAATTAAATAAATTAAATACCATTTATATTCCAAAAATATTAAATATTTATGAAATATACTCAAAATAATTAAAAACTAATTTTCGAACTTTAAAATAATTTTTAATAATTTATTATGTATTTTTAATAATTTAAAACTATTTTTCTCAAATTATTTATTAAAATAATTAATTTTCAAAAAATAAGTGTCCTTTAAAGGCCCTAGCTTACGTAACCGTCGCTATAGGTGTTCTTGAGCTTATTCTCGCCAAACCTGTAATTAAGTATGCCGTTGTTCGAGGTAGGTGGTTTGACCATCAGTTGATCTATGATCCTAAGCTTTTTTGGCCTGGATAAAGTGTTGATTTTGTAGTATGCATATAATACTACAACTAGAAACTAATTCCCTAGCGAAACTATATCAGATCTGATAATTATAAGCCTCACAAAAGCATGTCAGAGGTTGTTCTTCATTTCTGGGTTTTCCATAAATGAAGAACAGTCCAAGTGACTACTTTTCGATTCTTTCAACATGCGTCCAAAGCTTGTTTTGTGTGATATTAAGGTTCACATTTGTAGTGGAGATATCAGTGTGCAATTATATAACCTTAGATCATCATAACGACAACAATTCAAAGAGATTTAGACGGTCAAAGTAGTGGTCAAAAACTGGGTCATGAATTTTCTGGGTTTTCCAGAAAATTTATAAGGCTGATGGTCAACTCAAGTTTGACCACTAAAATCTTGGGTTCTGTTATGGATCTGTGAAATCTAGAAGCTTGAATATGTAGTATCTATACCAGACTACAAGGGTAAAATAATAACATGACCTAACAATCAAAGAGAAGCAAGATCAAGGACCTGCAAATACACTGTCAGACAAAATCTAGGATTTTGGGTTGCCCAGAAACCCATTCCTGTGATCGGTCAACGCAGTTTGACTGCTCATATCTCTCAACCTTTTCATGATTTGGCCCTATTTCTAGTTTCAGATCATAGTCCACATGACATAGAACACATTTATAACTTAAAACACAACAAAACATTAACATGGTAGGATCTAAAGCCTCTGTCATATGGCTGTCAGGCCAAAAATTTCCAATTTTCCAGATTTCTAAAAACTTAAATTTTGAGCACTTTGATGTTATGGATCTGGGATTTAACAACCCAGATCACTATATAACATCTTATTACACATATCTAGCCAACAAATTACAACATATAACCTCAGATCATAAGATTTCTAGGTTTAGGGTTTTTATACCTTTCAATCTTGATCTTTGATTTCTAACATTGTGATCTGATCCTGGCTTGCTAATACTTGATCATGGCTCATCTTTTCCCCTCTCACTAATTTTAGAAATTTTAGAGAGAGAAGGCTTTGGTGAATTTTCTAAGTAAAGTAGATCTTTCTCTCTCTCTAATCTATATATAATTTGGTTCCATGCAATGTATGTAGATGATGAAATGGCTGAGAGCTGTGATTTAAGTCACATGGGGTAGTTAGGGTTGGTTACTATAAGACCTCAACTTATTATTAATGAAATTTAATTTTCTCTATTTATTATTTTGAAATAGTAAGGGTTGATTTGATTAATGTGGATAGTTATAGGTAAAATACGCAAATATTTCAAAATAAGCAAGTGGTTATAAAATATTCATTGTTGTCGGGGAATATTTGTTTGGTCGTGGAATATTCTTGTTGGAGAATATTAAATGCATTCGACATGCAGCTTGATCTTTGTGGGCCCCATAACTGAAAGTGATTGGATGAAGAAAACAACAAATATAAGTTGTTTAAAAATAAGCAACGAAGTTATTACAGATTAATCATTGTTAAAATACCTGGTTGGTTAAAACACAAAGAGACACGGTATTGCACCAATTATTGATTCTTACGTAAGAAGACACTACTCAATAATGGTTACATGAATTCTTGTCTGATGATTTTATTTTATTGATTTAATAATTCTTTGCGTTGATATTTTATATTGTTGTTGTTTCAATAATTGTCATTTACATATTTTTTATTATCGAAGCTAATAATTCATATTATCGAATAATATTATTAGATAACATTATTTGCAATGTTTAGAAAGTTCGCTCTAAGGAGAGGTTTGGTCACCTAATTGCTTGCATGAAGAAGGAGAAATTCTTATTCGAAAGCCCCTCTTCCCTGAACCGCACTGGTTGTCAATATTGTGATTACGTAATATTATTTGTGAATAATTAATTATTGATTCATATGATGAGGAAAATATTGATGTTATGTGGATATAAATGGAGAAAATTTTAATGTGACAATTGTTGAAAATTAAAATTTTATCTTTTTCGATAAAATTCATTTAAATATATTATTATATTTTAATAATATAATAATGATGATATTTTTACGATGAATGTGGGATATATGAGTATATGTGGAGGAGGAGTATTTTTGTTACAAAAATATTTAAAGAATGTTTTATGTGTGGTGGACCCCATTTCTTGGATCGATATTTGATTATAGCACGTAAAATCGCCTTCGTTTGTGGATTTGATTGATAACGTCATTTGGAATTTGGAAAATCTTTCTTCTGTAAAGTTGTAGAGAATTGAATTTCCTATAAAAATTCACGAGATTCAAATTTTCTGACAAAAGGGCTATTTATTGTGAATTATTGAAGTTCCGAAGTTCCGAAATAATTGATTTTTGAAAGTTTTAATTATTTTTATTTACAAAAACGTGTTTTTCATTTTGTTTTCCTCATTTAACATGTGATAGGGGCTGAGTTCAGATGGTAAAAGCATGCGTATGAAGTTTTGGAAAAAAATATAATAATATTTAATAAATTTTCTACTTTGGTGTTCTAAGCATTTTTTTATAAATATGGTGCTTAGGTTAGAATTGAAAATTACACCAGAAACTGAAGTTTTCTCTCTCTATATTATCGAGCATATTTTTAATCCTTAATCCTTGTCATTTTGTTTCACTGGATTCGTTTCTTTAAAAATATTTTTCATCATCCTCAGTCTTAAATGATGATATTATTGAATATATTTGGCTCAGTAGTGCGAAGATGAATGATTTTCGATAAATATCTTTGGCCGTAGTGAAAAAGATGAAGCAGTGTTTAGATGAACATGACTAATCGATGAATATCTTTGGCCTCAGTAGTGCAAAGATGAATATTTGATTCAGATATATATTGATTGATGTTACAGGATAAAAGATAGAGCGATGAACTTTTAAATTCATACATAGAAGATAGTAGTTTGCATTTTCTACTTAACTCTTCTAATGAATTATTATTTTCACTTGTAATATTGATTTTAAACTTGTTGTCTATTGTATTCTATTAGATTTTTCCTCGTTGAAGACTAACGATAATTTCTTGTATATTATCTTAGTCATAATATTCTTCTTGGGCTAGTTGAGCTCACCCTTTTCCTTTTTGTTCCATTTTTCTTCTCGGGATGCGAGAATATAGTGAGTGCAGCCTGGGTATGGAATGAAGGTTCTAGAGAGAGTTGTTTAGTAGTCCTCACCATTTTTGTAAAATAATGTATCAATAAATGTGATGAGGATTTATTTGAGTATAGATATTGTCTAGAAGATAATATTTGTATTCAAACTCACAGTTTTACTGTTGTAATAATAAAGTTGTAGTTGTTTCTGTACCATGTATTGACAACTCAGAATGGGTGATGTATACCTATTTTGGGGGCGTCACAGTTACTAACTCCATTATATGGAAAGATTTGCAAGCAATATACTAAATAATGAAATAAGGGTACATTGGTCATTTTGCATACCATTTCAATGCCTAAGATGTCATTTAATCCAACCCTTAAGGTTTGGACCCTTAGGGTTTGACCCTTAAGGTTTGAACCTAAGGTTTTCAAAAATACACATTTCTAGGATTTTCAACTTTAGGCTAAAAATTGAAAATTTATGCTTTTAAAAATGTAATTTAGGGTTTTCTAATTACATTAGGTTTTCTAATCACATTGAACTTTAAAATTAAGTTTATAAAATTTTATAAATTAATAATAAGCTTTCTTAATTAGAGATTAGGGTTCCTAATTTAGCAATTAAGATTTCCAGTTAGAAATTATGGTTTATATTTTATGAATTAGGGTTTTCTAACTAATTTGTTAGGTTTTACCCTAATTAAGTCAGCAATTAATTGCACTTAAGCCTTTGAATTCCCAAACTAGGGTTTTCAATTTCTGAATTAGGGTTCCGAATTCTCGGAATCGAAATTAGGGTTTCAGAACTGCTTTCTAGGGTATCTTATAAATCGCTAGATTTTCTAACTGAACGCTGACGTTGTTAATATATACTTAGGGTTTGACACTGATAAAATTTATCTGGTCAAACCTTGACCCTTAACCACATTCTGAATACATAAATGACCATATACACAGAACATATTCACGTATACACTTAATCCTGAATAATTCACCTAAATCCTTCACAGAATTTTGAAATCCTCAAAATTCCTTCCCAAAAATATCAAACGCATACACTTATTTTATGTCTAGGTTCTAATATTGAACCTTAAATTAATCAATTATGATTTTAAAAATTTTCTAAATTCTTGGGTTGTCACATTCACCCCTTCTTCTAAGAATTTCGTCCCCGAAATTTACCTTACACCTTACACCATACTGCTTACACCATTCATACACATCATTACATGCTACCCAATACACCACTCACAAGAGTAAAAATTTTCAAGTTGTGCTAAGGAGTCATATAGACTATTTGTCTATCATTTTCGCAAAGGTTTTATGGAAATTCATCCGCAAACCGTCATAACTTACAGACATAGAGGGTAATTAGCCCGATATGCCATGTACTGGACAAGTACTGATTTTATATGTTTTTCGTCACTTCCATAGGCACAAAATTTTACCCCAGTCTTATTAGATTCCGCACCAAAACAATTTGGTTCGTGAAATTTCTTTTAATGAACATTTGGAGTTTTCATAAACATTAGTCTAGCTGAATCGAATAACATGGACTCATATCAATAATTCAATTCAATCGAATTATTTAGGTGTAGCCAAACCCTGTTGGCAAATTAAATTTTTGAAAATATTTTTGAAAGTGACGTCATGATGCCGTACTATATTAACAGTCCGTTTGAGGATGTCGTCATTGTATGACTTTGTCATAACACATCATACAATAGTGGAACAATGATCTTTAGATCGAATTCACACTAAGTATTCCTGTATTTATAACTCCATCAACTTTTTATCATCTCTGCACCAGGTTACATGGTACATGAGTGATAAATAAAAAAAAAATTGATATTTCAAATCATTTGCATCTAGCCGAAATAAGTAGCATAGACTATACTTTTAAACTGTTCCAAAAATGATTACGAAGTCTATATATATATATATATATATATATATATATATATATATATATTTAAAGCACATAGTGCGTATTTAGCTTGATGTCAAAATTTTGAAGTCTAGCATAGCTAAGAGTTTTGGAAAACTTATGTCTTCACGAATAATCATTTGCTTAACAATCTATTTGTTCCTATAATCCTCAATTCTCCATTCACACACAACTATTCCCAGTTTGTCAAACCATACGCAAGAGTTCAGGAACTTACCACAATCATATGAGTTTAAGAACTTACCCTAGTCAGACCTTTGCGTCCATTCGCTAAGGGGTTCATAAACATTTCATATAACTATGAGTCACGAACATACCATAAGTATGAGTTTTGAGAACTCGTACGTAACCTTATATTCTCTACCTGTAACGATCTGAAATTTCAAATTGTAATATTAAATATTTATTGAATAATATAAATATTTATTTGATGTGTCTATTGTTGAATTGATAAAATAAACATTTTATTGATGTGATGGTTGTTGAATCTAAATTTATTAGAGAATTTTCTAAATTAAATTAATATATAATTTAGAGAATTGTAATATGGCATGAAGTGTTATATTGATAATTAATAATTTAAAATGGTATATTAAATTATTAAATAAAGTTATAATGAAAATTATAATTTTGGTGATATTTGCTAAAATGCTATATTTAATTAAAGTATAGTATGTGATTAATTTAATGGGTTAATGTTGGATATGGGAATCCAAACAAATAAGATGTAATTATAAATTATAAACTAAATGATTTATTAAAATAAATTAAGGGAGTTTAATTTAGTTTTTGCCAAACAAGGCTTAATATATTAATTCTTTAAAATTTAAAGGGTTTTGCCAAACAAAGCCTTATGGCTTTTAGATTTCTAACTTTTGAATTTAAATAAAATAAATAAATTAAATTAAAATAATAAATATAATATATTTATATTATATACGTTTCTTTTAGTAATTGATATTAGTTATTATGATTATTAAGGTTATCAGTTTTTTTTAGTTTACGCTTAAGTTAGTCTATATTGGCTACACTGAGAAGAGAGAAGAGAAGAGTCAGAGAATTGTTAGAGCTTGACACAGTGAAACTTGAGAGAGATTGAGAGGAAGCTTAAGGATTTAAAAGCTAATTCAGTGGTGTTTGCAAGGAATTATAACGCTAATTGAAGGTATTTTCCCTATATATATATATATATATATATATGCATATATGAATTCACGGTATGGTTTGTTTGTGTTCTGTGAAATCAAAATTGGTGAATTGTGGACTTATACTTGGTAATTGTGATGATACATGCTTATGATGCTAGAGTTATGTTTAAAACAAGAAATTTGTATGCTAATTTCGTTTGACAGTAGTAGAAAATTTTGACAGTATATGTGTTCTTCATATGGCTTAGGTGTGTACAATTTTTAGTGGACAAATTGTATGTGAAACTGTAAATTAAAGCTTCATTATGTTAGTTCACTGAGAAACGAGCATAACGTAATTTGAATGAAGTAATTTGGTCAAGTATTGAAATCACAGTGTTGATTTTTGGGATGAATATCAAAAATTGAGTTTTCATATGAAAATATGAAATTTGAGAAATTAAATTAGCTTAAGTTGTTGTTAAATTGTTGTAATTGTTTGAATATGTTAGCAAACATGTTTGTAATAGTTTTATGTCAATTGTTTGTGTTACTTTTACTGTTTGATGGGTGAAATTCATTTTGGTTTGCTTAAGAAAAGTGTCGTAACCATGTTTCGCAAAAAGTTTGTAACAGCAGTGTAGCATTGTGCCGTTGTCTCTTGGAGCCAGGCGCTGCTGCAATCCGAAGATAAAAGCGGTGTGGCCGCCACTACCCTATTTATGACCCGATGAAGTCTGCTAATTAAGCAGACTTTGGGCGTTCAATGTAACTTAGCTTAATGTTAGGTTAATGTGAGAACCATATAACAACAAGGTTAAACAGAGTCATGTTATGTGGATTGTAAATTCAAAGTTATAAAAGTGATTAGTAAGTTACGAACGCGTTATGTGATAACTTAGTTTATACAATGAATGTTAGATAAGTGTTGTGATGTTAACACTTGGGAATTCTGAAAAATATATGGTAGCATAAGACTGGTGCTAAAATAACAAGTTTAGCTAGTAATGTGTTTTATATTGAAAAGTAAATATTAGTATGTCTAATAGATGTTGTGGTTTTAATACTGTGTATAGGTGAACGTGAGTTTTAATATTATAGCTTACGCTTGAGGCAAGTTTTCTAACTCTACACTTTCGTTGAGCTAGTTCTATTGTTATATTGTCTAACTTTATTCTTTTGATTGAGCAAGTTTCTAAACTTCTCTTTTTATATTCAGCAAGTTTCTTACTTTAAACTTTCATTAAGCGAACTATTGTATTCCTAGTCATTATTTGATCAAACTATCTATGACTTAAACTTTATTCGAACAAGTTTTGAAGTCCAATATTTATTGATTCATTCTAACTTGTTTATTGTTAGACAAGTTTCTGTATTGTCATTCAGATATTATGAATGCAGTTTTCTTGAATGATAATTTCTAATGTTGAACTATCTTATCTCATTTACTTAACACAAGCTATTCTCATAATGAGCAAGCTTTATTTTCAGCTTGCTATTATTTAATATATATTCAATAATTCATAGTCTTGGCTTAATTTTATTCAAGCAAGGTTTATTGTCATTCAATACTTATGCTTTGTAGTTGTTTCTAAGCATGAGTTCAAGATATAGTTAGTTCACATACACTTATTCATTGTTTCATATTATGTTATTATTGATCAACTGTTGTGTTATTAAACACTATTGATTCAACTAGTCCTCTAGTTGATGTTCGTTAAACTTCAAATTACCCTTGAAAGCTTATCCAAACCAAACTTTCTTTGGTGCGGACTTGTACTCTAAATACTGAGATGAACAACCCTATTATTATTAGGGGATAATTTACGCTTAGTGTTGAAATGTTTGTGCACAATACATTGTACGAAGGGTTGATCCCCCTAAGTACGAGGACTCCTTATAGTCTTATGACTGTTAAAGTTGGAGTTGAAAGATTACTCGCAACTGTGAACATAGTTCATGGTCTTATGACCCTCAAATATTTATATTCCATACTTTGGATTCCAGTTTTTGGTTATTATTGTTAGAATACTATTCAATATTGATCAGCCTATTCATTGGCACTTATTTCATTCTTGTTGATTCATTGCTATATCTAGTGAACAATTGTTTTGCTCACTCTTGCATGTTTATACACTCATTGCAGCTAAAGTTGAGAAGGTAGATGAGCCTTCAACTAGCAAAGGAAAGGGAAAAATGTACAAGTGATGAAGACTTGTAATTTTATTTTATTGTTATAATGATAGACTTTTATATAATGATGTGATGAAATAATTTATTTTCGCACTTGAATGATGTTTAAGGTTAGATAACCTGGGAAGATTTTTAATTAATGATGTAACTCTATTTTAAGGGAGGATTTACGGTTTAAATACTATTTTATTTGGGTAGATAGTATGAATGTATGGATAGTGAGCACCAAATCTTGTGGGAATGAAGACCTAGATTTGGGGGTGTCACGGGTTGGTATCAGAGCCTTAGGTTATGAACCTTAGGTGGGGGAAAAGCCTTAGGAAGTAACCTTCGAAAAGATAGTGATGATGAATTCTTATCGAGTTTTAAGGAGGAAGTAATAAAACACTTATGTGCTTATGTGATTATAACTTATGTGCTCGTGAGTGTCGAGTAGTAATGATTAGTAATTAAAACTTAAAATTTGGTTGACAGGATGGCTAATATAGGAGGATCCAGTCAGGCTAAAGAGGAAGAGCCTCGAGATATTCAGGTGATTTGGGAACAACTACTGCCACGAGAAACACAGCCGCTTGGTCGCGAGTAGTTGAGAGCAGAGATGTACGATGAGGAGGATGAGATAGAGACGGATGAGGAGGACCCCGTTGAGCTGCCACAGTCGTGGGATGAGGAGGACGAGGAGGAAGAGATTCCACTTAATTCGATAGCTGCCCTTATGTACGACGAGGTGTATGACCGCAACGTGGAACTTCAAGATACTGTCGAGGAGTTACAGGAGATAGTAGTAGCTGAACAACAGACCTCGATGGCACAGAAGGACGATGAGATCCAGGATTGAGAAGAATGGATGAACAACGTTAAAGAAAATTTGATCCACACGGAAGGGGAAAACAAGAAACTGATAGAGAAGATTGCGGAACTGGAGAATAAGTTGAAAGAGGAATCTACCAAGAGGGCAAGAGCCGAAGACGCGTATGAGGAAGCTTATCAATGAGCCAGGATGGCAAAGAGGGATGCACAAGAAAAGAGGATAAAGATGGAGGAGATGAATAATGTATTCAACACCGTGATCAATCGAGCTCAGGATCGGGTTATGTGTTATCCAATTCAGTTTGAGACGCTGCCATCATACATTTTAAATCGCCGAACAATGACTCGAATTTTGGAGGAAGAGCGCCGTAAGGCTACGCAGTATCTTAGTAGGACATTGTAGGGAATGTAATTGATATGTGATTAGAAAATAAATGAAATGTAAATCCCGGGTATGATATAATCAATGGGATGTGATGATGATGAAGTAATCCTGCAACTTTTGGTAGTTCAGGAAAAGTAATGTAAATAGCAGTGATGCTATTGTTTTGATGTTTTTAAAAGATTATGAATGAATAAAAGTTATTATTTTATTCAAAGTGTTATGTGTTACGTGATAATCTTATATGGTGTGCAAATTAAGTAGAAAATACTTAAAGAAGTCGAGTAATAGACTAATGGGTGTATTTTAATAGAAAATTCCTCCAATACGTCAACCACCCCGATAGAGAACCACTGAAGGAACCAACAATAACAATGTGGAAGGTAACCCAGTTCAGTAGCTAGTGACTTTACTAACGGGTGCTTTGCAGAATCAACCTCAGAATCAAGGTACAACGTTTAAGGACTTCAATCCGGTTGAAGCACAAACCTGGATCATGGAATAGAGAAAGTTTTTGATGTTGCTAGAGTAGAGGAGAATAAGAAGACTACTTCTGCAACATTCATGTTGAAAGCAGAGGCGAGTTATTGGTGGCAAGCTAATAAAACCTGAGGAGGTCAAGAGGTAATGACTTGGGAAAGGTTCAAGGAAATATTCTTTGAGACCTATTTTCCAGAAGTTCAAAGAGCCAGCTAGAAGTGCAATTTTTGGAATTGAAGCAGGGAACGATGTCGGTGTCTGAGTATGCCGCAAGATTCAACGAGTTGGCAAGGTTTGCGCCATATCAAGTTAGCACAGACGAATGCAAGGCGAGGAGGTTTGAACAGGGACTGAAGCCCTGGCTGTACAGTAGGGATCCCTGTTCCAGCTGAAGATGTTTGCAGCGATAATGGAGAAAGAAATTCTCGCTAAGTGGAGGTGAAGCTGTAACAAAATACAACCAAGAGCAGAGGAAGAAGAAGAGTGAAGGTGAAGTTAAGAGTGGTGGTGGTAACGGTGGGAATGGCAACAACAATTTGAAGAGGAAGTGGAATACAAATGTGGGAGCTTGAAATCAGCAAGGAAACCAGCAATAGAAGAAGTTCAAAGCATGTGTTATATGCGGAAAGTTTCACAAGGGTGTGTGCTTTATGGGGAAATGAGTATGCTTCAACTGTGGCCAGGAGGGTCACATCGCCCTAAATTTCACTCAATCCAAGAAGAACGTTTGCTTCATGTACGGGTCCAAGGATCACTTTACTCGTGAATGCCCTAAGAAGAGATCTGGTGAGGCAAATGGAAGCAAGGGAAATACTAGTGGACGTGTACTGGCTATTGCTAGAACAACATCATTAAATAAGCCCACAGCAAGAACCATCAATATGACGGTACAAGACGCGGTGCATTCAAAAGATGTCATGTCAGGTATTATCCCAATTAATAATATAAATGCATATGTATTATTTGATTCGGATGCTACTTGCTCGTTTATATCTGATGAATTTGCTAAGAAGTTAGAAATACCTAGTGAAGAGCTGAACTTCCCTTTGAACATAGAAATTACGAATAGGGGAGTAATTCCTATTAGGTTTGTATACAAGAATTGTAGGGTGAATATTAAGGGGAATGTCATGAAAGTAGATTTAATCCCGATAAAACTTGGAGAGTTTGACGTGATATTGGGAATGTATTGGTTATTCAATTATGGAGCGATAATTGATTGCCAAAAGAAATGTGTAAACCTTATGACTCCGTCAAAGGTAGTTTTTCATGGTAGCAAATCGCCTAGACAAATGAGATGTCTGATGATGATGCAGGCCAAGAAGTTGTTGAGTCAGGTTTGTGTAGGGTACTTAGCCTACATAGTCGATACTCAAAAGGAGAAGGGTGTGAAACTGGATGAAATACCAGTGGTTAGGGAATTCGTAGATGTGTTTCTGGAGGATTTTCTAGGACTTTTGCCTGACAGAAAAATTGAGTTTATGATCGACTTAGCGCTAGGAACCGCTCCAATATCGAAGGCCCCGTAAAGAATGGCTCCGGTAGAGATGAAAGATCTAATGGTGCAACTACAAGAGCTGTTGGATAAGAAGTATATTCAGCCGAGTGTGTCACCATGGGGAGCACCGGTGTTATTCATGAAGAAGAAGGATGGGTCAATGCGTCTTTGAATTGATTATAAGGAATTAAACAAAGTCACTATTAAGAACAAGTATCCATTACCAATAATAGATGACTTGTTTGATCAATTGAAGGGTTCTAGGTACTTCTCAAAAATAGATTTGAGAAGTGGGTATCACTAATTGAAAGTGAGGAAGGAGGATGTATCAAAAATGGCATTCTGAACTCAAGAAAGTTTGTGGTGGTGTTGATTGAAAGTTTGTTGTGGTGTTTATTGATGATATTCTAGTGTACTCCAAATCTTAAGAAGAATATGTGGAACACTTATGTCTAACGCTGGAGACGTTAAGAAAAGAAAAGTTGTACGTGAAATTCTCTAAATGTGAATTTTGGCTGGAACGTGTACAATTCTTTGGGCATGTAATCGATAAGGATGGGATTTCAGTGGATCCATCAAAAGTTGAAGCTGTGATAAATTGGGAATAACCAAGAACTCCATCAGAAGTGAGAAGTTTCTTGGGATTGACAGGCTATTATAGACGGTTTATCCATGATTTTTCTAAGATTGCTACTCCATTGACAAATTTGACGAGAAAGTCTGTAAAATTTGTTTGGACAGAAAAGTGTGAAGAAAGTTTTCAAGAACTGAAAAAGAAGTTAAGTGTGGCACCTATGTTGTCGTTACCAGATAATACAGGAAATTTTGTGGTGTATAGTGATGCGTCACACAAGGGTTTAGGACGTGTCTTTATGCAGAATAGCAAAGTCATCATGTATGCATCAAGGCAATTAAAAGACTACGAGAAAGGGTATCCAACTCATGATTTAGAGTTAGCGGCGGTTGTGTTTGCACTGAAGATATGGAGACATTATCTCTATGGAGATAAGTGTGAGATCTACACAGACCATAAAAGTCTAAAGTATATTTTCACACAGAAGGACCTGAATATGCGGCAAAGGAGATGGATGGAATTGATAAAAGATTATGATTGTGAGATCTTTTATCATTCAGGCAAAGCAAACGTGGTTGTAGATGCCTTGAGTGGGAAAGGCAGAGAAAAATTGATGTTGTTAACTGATAAGAAGGAGCTCATATCAGCGATGGCAAGGCTAGAGTTGGAAATCAAATTTCCAAAAGAATCCGATGAAAAATTATACCAGATAGAAGCTAGTCTAACTTTGGTGGACAAAGTGAAGAACGCTCAGCTACAAGATGAAGAATACAAAAAAATAAAGGAAAGTGTGGTCGAGGGTAAAGAAGTGAAGTACAACGTTGATACTGAAGGAATGCTAAGATTCGAGGGACAAATTTGGGTCCCAGCAGTACAAGATGTTAAAGAAGAAATCTTGACGGAAGCGCATAACTCAAGATATTCGATTCATCCGGGAAGTACGAAAATGTATCAAGATTTGTGGCGAAATTTTTGGTGGCCGAATATGAAAAGAGACGTTGCAGAATGCATTGCAAAGTGCTTGACATGTCAGAAAGTGAAGGCCGAGCATCAAAGACCAAGAAGATTACTTCAACTATTGGAGATACCGGAATGGAAATGGGAGCATATTACAATGGATTTTGTAGTAGGTTTTCCAACGACTCAGAAGGGATATGATGCGATATGGGTGATAGTGGATAGATTAACGAAATCTGCACACTTTTTGCCAATAAAGATTAGATTTAATCTTGATCAG
Organism: Panax quinquefolius; assembly: GCA_020205615.1. NCBI lineage: Eukaryota > Viridiplantae > Streptophyta > Magnoliopsida > Apiales > Araliaceae > Panax > Panax quinquefolius. The sequence continues at coordinate 51,282,740 of CM035168.1, read as the reverse complement.
CTGGCAAATCTATACGTTAAAGAGATCGTCTCAAGATATGGAGTTCCAGTGTCAATTGTATCAGACAGAGATCCGAGATTCACATCAAATTTCTGGAAGAGACTACAAGAATGCATGGGAACGCAACTAAAGATGAGTACAGCATATCATCCGCAAACCAATGGGCAAAGCGAACGAACAATCTAGACGCTTAAAGATATGCTTAGAGCGTGCATAATGGATTTCAAAGGAAATTGGGATGATTATCTATCATTGGTGGAATTTGTATACAACAACAGTTACCACGCAAGCATTAGTATGCCACCGTACGAGGCGTTATACGACAGAAAGTGCAGAACTCCACTATGCTGGGATGAAGTTGGAGAACGTCAATTGTTAGGCCCAGAACTAGTTCAAAGAGACAATTTGAAGTTGTCAAACTCATCGAAGCAAAGACCGGTAGCCGCTCAAGATGAGCGATGGAAAAAGTATGTTAATCAACATAGGCAGATTCGTGAATTTGAAGCAGGAAGTCTCGTGTTCCTGAAAGTTTCTCCTTGGAAGGGGAAAATTCATTTTGGCAAGAAAGGAAAGCTTAGTCCAAGATTTATTGGACCTTTTGAAATATTGCAAAGAGTGGGAGAAGTAGCTTATGAGGTAGCTTTACCTCTAAAATTAGAACATGTGCACAACATTTTTCATGTGTTGATATTGCGACCATATAAACTCGATTACAAGCATGTGATCGAGTATGAACCGTTGTTGTTCAATAAAGATTTTTCTTATGAAGAAATTCCTATCCAAATAGTCGACAGGAAAGAACAATTGCTCAGGAATAAAGTGATACCTTCTATGAAGGTGATATGGAGGAACCACAACATCGAAGAGGCTACGTGGGAACTCAAAGCGAAAATGATGAAGAATTACCCTGAGTTATTTGTTTAGTCGTGTCTTGATTACGGGGATGAGAATCTTTGTAAGTAGGGGAGAATGTGACGATTTGATTATTTGAATTGTGATTCTAGGGACAGAATCCTTGTAAAGAGGGAAGGATGTAACGATCCAAAATTTCAAATTATAATATTAAATATTTATTGAATAATATAAATATTTATTTCATGTGTCTATTGTTGAATTGATAAAATAAACATTTTATTGATGTGATGGTTGTTGAATCTAAATTTATTAGAGAATTTTCTAAATTAAATTAATATATAATTTAAAGAATTATAATATGGCATGAAGTGTTATATTGTTAATTAATAATTTAAAATGGTATATTAAATTATTAAATAAAGTTATAATGAAAATTATAATTTTGGTGATATTTGATAAAATGTTATATTTAATTAAAATATAGTATGTGATTAATTTAATGGGTTAATGTTGGATATGGGAATCCAAACAAATAAGATGTAATTATAAATTATAAACTAAATGGTTTATTAAAATAAATTAAGGGAGTTTAATTTAGTTTTTGCCAAACAAGGCTTAATATATTAATTCTTTAAAATTTAAAGGGTTTTGCCAAACAAAGCCTTATGGCATTTGGATTTCTAACTTTTGAATTTAAATAAAATAAATAATAAAATAAATTAAAATAATAAATATAATATATTTATATTATATACGTTTCTTTTAGTAACTGATATTAGTTATTAGGATTATTAAGGTTATTAGTTTTTTTTAGTTTACGCTTAAGTTAGTCTATATTGGCTACACTGAAAAGAGAGAAGAGAAGAGTCTGAGAATTGTTAGAGCTTGACACAGTGATACTTAAGAGAGATTGAGAGGAAGCTTAAGGATTTCAAAGCTAATTCAGTGGTATTTGCAAGGAATTATCACGCTAATTGAAGGTATTTTCCATATATATATATATATATATAAATATATATATATGAATTCACGGTATGGTTTGTTTGTGTTCTGTGAAATCAAAATTGGTGAATTGTGGATATATACTTGGTAATTGTGATGATACATGCTTATGATGCTAGAGTTATGTTTAAAACAAGAAATTTGTATGCTAATTTCGTTTGACAGTAGTAGAAAACTTTGACAGTATATGTGTTCTTCATATGGCTTAGGTAAGTACAATTATACACAATTCATAACTTGTTTAACACATAATTCATAACTTGTCTAACACATAATATTATTATCATACAATACTATTACAAATCTAATGGCACACATTAACTTTAAGCTGGAACTGTCTTTAACCTTTCCTTGTATCCGAAGTAATCGCCTTAATCTGCAATGTTTTATCATGATATAGCAAGGGTGAGCATATGTTTGCCCAACAAGTTTAAATTTATTTGAGGATATATCATGATTGAAAGAGTCTGAATAATAAACTGGCTATAATTCAACAATATAGTTGTGAATTAGCACGAATAAACTTTTGACTGAACAAGTATTGATTATGAACAAATATATCTGAACCAAATGCTAATGAAGGAGGTTAGCCTTTCATACCTGACTTATACATGCAATATGTACAGAGTACAATTCTACAATTCTTAGACATGGAAATCAGCGATGATTAACCATAAACATATCTGAATGAAACAACTCTAAGTAGAGTTAAGAAAAACTTACCTGTTTCGTTAATTATCGTTATGCATTTTAATAAGCTTTGTCTGAAGACCTAATATATAAATAATATCGATATACAAATTAGAATAATATCATCAAAATATAATACTATTATATATATATACATAGAATAACCTAAACACATAATACATAAACCTATCAGTCTACAACACACATAAGACTCGGTATCAAGTCAAACTATTTTAGTCTAAGTTGAACCCGACACAAATCTGACATTCTGACGGTCTAGTCGGACAAATATCGAGTTTAAGTTCAATTAAACTTTGCTTAAACACTTAACAATTATCTTAGATAATTTTATTATCAGTCAAAATAATTTTCATAGGCTTGTAATAATTTTCAGATAATTATTACCATTTATCATGATTTTTGAATCATTTATATCGTATTTATATAATATAAATACCATAATATTCCTTTATCATTAATATTTATTTATTATTAAATATTAATGAAAATTATATCATAATATTATAATATATTTATAATATATCAAAGTATTTTAATACCTTAAAATCATATTTATATGATTTTTTAAACCTTTAAATTCATTATCCAATAATTGATATTAATATTAAAATATTAATATTTTCATGTCAAAATATCAAAAGTTATATTTTATAACTTAAAATATTTTTATAATCCCTTAAATTATTTTTATATGATTTTTAAATTATTATTTCTAATTTTCCATAATTTATTTAATATAATCATTAAATAAATTAATCACCATTAATATAAATTTATTAATGAAATTCATCATAAAATATCAAAAGTTATTAAAATAACTTAAAATATTTTCTAACACCATAAAATAATTTTTCATGATTTTTTCAAGTATTAAAATCATTTTTAACTAATTTATTTAGTATTATAATTAAATAAATTAAATACCATTTATATTCCAAAAATATTAAGTATTTATGAAATATACTCAAAATAATTATAAACTAATTTTTGGACTTTAAAATAATTTTTAATAATTTATTATGTATTTTTAATAATTTAAAAATATTTTTCTCTAATTATTTATTAAAATAAGTAATTTTTAGGAAAATAAGTGTCACTAAAAGGGCCCTATAGCTTACGTAGTAAAGTCTCTATAGGTGTTCTTGTATTGTTTCGCCAAACAGGAATTAATTATGTCAATGTTCGAGGTAGGTGGTTTGGCCATCAGTTGATCTATGATCTTAAGCTTTTTTGGGCTGGATAAAGTGTTGATGATGTAGTATGCATGTAATACTACAACTAGAAACTATTTCCCTAGCGAAACTATATCAGATCTGATAATTATAAGCCTCACAAAAGCATGTCAGAGGTTGTTCTTCTGTTCTAGGTTTCCAGAAATGAAGAACAGTCCAAGTGACTACTTTTTGATTCTTTCAACATCCATACAAAGCTTGTTTTATGTGTCATTAAGGTTCACATTTGTAGTGTAGATATCAGTGTACAATTATATAACCTTGGATCATCATAACAACAACAATTCAAAGAGATCTAGACAGTCAAAGTAGTGGTCAAGAACTGGGTCATGAATTTTCTGGGTTTTCTAGAAAATTTATAAGGCTGATGGTCAACTCAAGTTTGACCACTAAAATCTTGGGTTCTGTTATGGATCTGTGTAATCTAGAAGCATGAATATGTAGTATCTATACCGGTCTACAAGGTTAAAATAATAACATGACCTAACAATCAAAGAGAAGCAAGATCAAGGACCTGCAAATACACTGTCAGACAAGATCTGGGTTTCTGGGTTGCCTAGAAACCCATTCCTGTGATCGGTCAACGCAGTTTGACTGCTCATATCTCTCAACCTTTTCATGATCTGGCCCTATTTCTAGTTTCAGATCATAGTCCACATGACATAGAACACATTTATAACTTAAAACACAACAAAACATTAACAGGGTAGGATCTAAAGCCTCTGACATATGGTTGTCATGCCAAAATTTTCTAGTTTTCCAGATTTCTAAAAACTCAAATTTTTAGCACTTTGATGTTATGGATCTAGGATTTAACAACCCAGATCACTAAATAACATCTTATTACACATATCTAGCCAATAAATTACAACATATAACCTCAGATCATATGATTTCTAGGTTTAGGGTTTTTATACCTTTCAATCTTGATCTTTGATTTCTAACTTTGTGATCTGATCCTGGCTTGCTAATACTTGATCATGGCTCATCTTTTCTCTCTCTCACTCAAAATTTTTGAAATTTTAGAGAGAGAAGGCTTTGGTGAATTTGCTAAGTAAATTAGATCGTTCTCTCTCTCTCTAATCTATATATAATTTGGTTCAATGCAATGTATGTAGATGATAAAATGGCTGAGAGCTGTGATTTAAGTCGCATGGGGTAGTTAGGGTTGGTTACTAAATCCATTATATGGAAAGAATTGCAAGCAATCTACTAAATAATGCAATAAGGGTACATTGGTCATTTTGCATACCATTTTAATGCCAAAGATGTCATTTAATCCAACCCTTAGGGTTTGGACCCTTAGGGTTAAAACCTAAGGTTTTCAAAAATATCCATTTCTAGGATTTTCACCTTTAGGCTAAAAATTGAAAATTTAAGCTTTCTAAAAGTATAATTTAGGGTTTTCTAATTACATTAGGTTTTCTAATCACATTGAACTTGGAAATTAAGTTTATAAAATTTTACAAATTAATAATAAGCTTGCTAAATTAGCGATTAGGGTTCCTAATTTAGCAATTAAGATTTCCAATTAGAAATTAGGGTTTCTAATTTATGAATTAGGGTTTTCTAACTAATTTATTAGGTTTTACCCTAATTAAGTCAACAATTAATTGCACTTAAGCATTTGAATTCCCTAACTAGATTTTTCAATTTTTTGAATTTGGGTTTTGAATTCTCGGAACCGAAATTAGGGTTTCAGAATCAGTTTCTAGGGTTTCTTATAAATCGCTAGATTTTCTAACTGAATGCTGACGTTCTTAATATATACTTAGGGTTTGACACTGATAAAATTTATCTGGTCAAACCTTAACCATTAACCACATTCTGAACACATAAATGACCATATACACAGAATATATTCACGTATACACTTAATCCTGAATAATTCACCTAAATCCTTCACAGAATTTTGAAATCCTCAAAATTCCTTCCCAAAAATATCAAACGCATAAACTTATTTTCTGTCTAGGTTCTAATATTGAACCTTAAATTAATCAATTATAATTTTGAAATTTTTCTAAATTCTCGGGTTGTCACATTCACCCCTTCTTCTAAGAATTTCGTCCCCGAAATTCACCTTACACCATACTGCTTACACCATTCATACACATCATTACATGCTACCCAATACACAACTCACAAGTGTAAAAATTTTCAATTTGTGCTGAGGAGTCATATAGACTATTTGTCTGTTATTTTTACAAAGATTTTATGGAAATTCATCCGCAAACCGTCATAACTTATAGACATAGAGGGTAATTAGTCTGATATGCCATGTACTGGCCAAGTACTGATTTTATCTATTTCTCGTCACTGTCATAGGCATAAAATATTACCTCAGTCTTATTAGATTCCGCACCAAAACAATTTGGTTCAGGAAATTTCTTTCAATGAACACTTGGAGTTTTCATAAACATTAGTCTAGCTGAATCGAATAGCATAGACTCATATCAATAACTCAATTCAATCAAATTATTTAGGTGTAGCCAAACCCCGTTGGCAAATTAAATTTTTGAAAATATTTTTGAGAATGACGTCATGATGTCGTACTGTATTAACAGTCCATTTGAGGATGTCTTCATTGTATAAATTTGTCATAACACATCATACAATAGTGGAACAATGATTTTTAGATCGAATTCACACTAAGTATTCCTGTATTTACAACTCCATCAACTTTTTATCATCTCTGCACCAGGTTATATGGTACATAAGTGATAAATAAAAAAAATATTTTGATATTTCAAATCATTTGCGTCTAGCCGAAATAAGTAGCATAGACTATACTTTAAACTATTCCAAAAATGATTACGATTCTAATTTTTTTTTTAAAGGAAATAGTGCTTATTTAGCTTGATGTCAAAATTTTGAAGTCTAGCATAGCTAGGAGTTTTGGAAAACTTATGTCTCCACTAATAATCATTTGTTTAACAATCTATCTGTCCCTATAATCCTCAATTCTCCATTCACACACAACTATTCCCAGTTTGTCAAACCACACTCATGAGTTCAGGAACTTTTCACAATCATATGAGTTTAAGAACTTACCCTAGTAAGACCTTTGGCGTCCATTCGCTGAGGGGTTCATAAACATTTCATATAACTATGAGTCACGAACATACCATAAGTATGAGTTTTAAGAACTCATACTTAACCTTATATTCTCTACCTATAACATATCTATCTGTTATACACATGAGAAAAGAATCACCCTCTTAACATGCATATAGCAAATAGCGCGACACAGACATTTCAATAATTATCAGTGTCAGCCTATACAAGGAATCCTACAACTCATCTGCTGATATGAGTCCTCAATTGAAATCCCCACCTAATCTTAAATCCCTTCTCAATACGAATTTCACTTAATCTGTATTCGTAATCCTTTCCTGAATCTGTACAAATTCATAGTACAACTGACACACAGCAATCTTTGTTGTAACTTTTCAATCATTAGATTGATTCTTCTCCCTGCTATCACCTTATCAGATCACAGGGTGATCTCATCGTATATATTACGATTCATTTCTATGTCTTGATCGTTTTGTTTTACGATCTCTATCCCTTCACCTTCAGCCTTTTAGACTCGGTCTATTCATCACTACTGTTCACCTTTATTATCAGAGTTAGGGAACTCTATATCTTTATAAACTCTATGTGAGTTAGATCTTATCCTAATCACTGCGGTTATTAGTCTTAGGTATTCCTACCTAAGGTTCATAACCAACAGCTCTGATACCAACTGTAATAGCCCCAAATCTGGGTCCCAAATTACCACGGATCTGGTACAATCATTCTATAACTATTGCGGAAAGATATTATACATTGTTTATACAATAACTTACACACTATTACCCCAAGGTTGAATAACCTTAAATTATACACAATTCATAAAACTTATCTAACATAAAATATTATTATCATACATACTATTACAAATTTAATGGCACACATTAATTTAAAGTGGAACTTGTCTTTAACCTTTTCTTGTATCCAAGTATTCATCTTAATCGCATTATTTTATCATGATATAGCAAGGGTGAGCATAAGTTTGCCCAACAAGTTTAAATTTATTTAAGTATATATCATGATTGAAAAAGAATTTGAATAATAAATGGCTATAATCCAACAATATAGTTGTGAATTTATACGAACAAACTTTTGACTGAAGAAGTATTGAACATGAACAAATATATCTGGACCGAATGGTAATGAAGGTGATCAGCCTTTCATACCCGACTTGTACATGCAATATGTACAGAGTATAATTCTATAATTCTTAGATATGAAAATCAGCAATGATTAACCATAAGCATATCTGAATGAAACAACTCTAAGTAGAGTTAAGAAAAACTTGCCTATTTCGTTGATTATCGTTACGCATTTTAATAAGCTTTGTCTGAAGACCTAATATATAAATAATATCGATATACAAATTAGAATAATATTATCACAATATAATACTATTATATATATATATATATACATAGAATAACCTAAACACATAACCACACACCATATCATAATATATGTGTTGAAGTCAAATTATAAATCTTACATTTCAAATCGACATTTCGACGATCTAAGTCGGACAAATATTGAGTTTAAGTTCAATTAAACTCATTTAAACACTTAACAATTATCTTAGATAATTTTATTATCACTTAAAATAATTTTCATAAGCTTGTAATAATTTTCAGATAATTATTATCATTTATCATGATTTTTGAATCATTTATATCGTATTTATATAATATAAATACCATAATATCCTTTATCATTAATATTTATTTATTATTAAATATTAATAAAAAAAATCATATCATAATATTATAATATATTTATAATATATCAAAGTATTTTTAATACCTTAAAATCATATTTATATGATTTTTAAACCTTTAAATTCATTATCCAATAATTTATATTAATATTAAAATATTAATATTTTCATGACAAAATATCAAAAGTTATATTTTATAACTTAAAATATTTTTATAATCCCTTAAATAATTTTTATATGATTTTAAAACATTATTTCTAATTTTCCATAATTTATTTAATATATTCATTAAATAAATTAATCACCATTAATATAAATTTATTAAAGAAATTCATCACAAAATATCAAAAGTTATTAAAAATAACTTAAAATATTTTCTAACACCATAAAATAATTTTTATGATTTTTTTCAAGTATTAAAATCATTTTTAACTAATTTATTTAATATTATAATTAAATAAATTAAATACCATTTATATACCAAAAATATTAAATATTTATGAAATATACTCAAAATAATTAAAAACTAATTTTCAGACTTTAAAATAATTTTTAATAATTTATTATGTATTTTTAATAATTTAAAACAATTTTTCTCTAATTATTTATTAAAATAATTAATTTCCAAAAAATAAGTGTCACTAAAGGGCCTATAGCGATAGAACCTTCTCTATAGGTGTTCTTGAACTGTTCTTGGCCAAACCCAAAATTCATATCAATGTTTGAGGTACGTGGTTTGACCATCAGTTGATCTATGATCCTAAGCTTTTCTGGGCTAGATAAAGTGTTGATGATGTAGTATGGATGTAATACTACAACTAGAAACTAATTCCCTAGCCAAACTATATCAGATCTGATAATTATAAGCCTCACAAAAGCATGTCAGAGGTTGTTCTTCATTTCTGGGTTTTCCATAAATAAAGAACAGTCCAAGTGACTACTTTTCGATTCTTTCAACATGCATCCAAAGCTTGTTTTGTGTGATATTAAGGTTCACATTTGTAGTGGAGATATCAGTGTACAATTATATAACCTTAGATCATCATAAAAATAACAATTCAAAGAGATCTAGACGGTCAAATAAGTGGTCAAGAACTGGGTCATGAATTTTTTGGGTTTTCCAGAAAATTAATAAGGCTGATTGTCAACTCAAGTTTGACCACTAAAATCTTGGGTTCTGTTATGGATCTGTGTAATCTAGAAGCATGAATATGTAGTATCTATACCGGTCTACAAGGTTAAAACAATAACATGACCTAACAATCAAAGAGAAGCAAGATCAAGGACCTGCGAATACACTGTCAGATAAGATCTGGGTTACCTAGAAACCCATTCCTGTGATCGGTCAACGCAGTTTGACTGCTCATATCTCTCAACCTTACCATGATCTGGCCCTATTTCTAGTTTCAGATCATAGTCCACATGACATAGAACACATCTATAACTTAAAACACAACAAAACATTAACAGGGTAGGATCTAAAGCCTCTGACATATGGCTGTCAGGCCTAAAATTTCTAGTTTTCTAGATTTCTAAAAACTCAAATTTCGAGCACATTGATGTTATGGATCTGGGATTTAACAACCCAGATCACTATATAATATCTTATTACACATATCTAGCCAACAAATTACAACATATAACCTCAGATCATAAGATTTCTAGGTTTAGGGTTTTTATACCTTTCAATCTTGATTTTTGATTTTTGACTTTGTGATCTCATCCTGGCTTGCTAATACTTGATCATGGCTCATCTTTTCTCTCTCTCTCTCACTCCAAATTTTTGAAATTTTAGGGAGAGAAGGGGTTGGTGAATTTGCTAAGTAAATTAGATCTTTCTCTCTCTCTCTCTCTCTCTAATCTATATATAATTTGGTTCCATGCAATGTATGTAGATGATGAATTGGCTAAGAGCTGTGATTTAAGTCACATGGAGTAGTTAGGGTTGGTTACTAATATTGGGTAATATCTAATTACGCACAACACGCAAGTATACGTGGTCAACAAGTAATAAAGTGATAAGTAGAGTATCGTTCCCACAGAGACTAACTAGCAATAATCTTAAAATCACAAGTATCAATTTCCTATTAATCCTAATTTTATTAGTCCCCAGCAACGGCGCCAAAAACTTGTTGGGTAAAATATAATTACGCACAACACGCAAGTATACGTGGTCAACAAGTAATAAAGTGATAAAACATTCTTTCGATTACAAATAATAGCCTAAGATAAAGAATATTGAAAAACACCCTTCTTGTAGCCTAGAATTGCAATCGTCTCAAAAATCTCTTCGAAATACTCCTCCACGCTTTCTTAGAAAAACTGAGCTTAATCTTTGTAATATGCCTTGTGTCTTCTTGAATTTCTTGTTAATTGAGTAAATAGATGACCAACACACAAGTCACAGCCAAAAATCTCCATCAAGTAGAGTCCATGTGTAATTCAATATGTTAGAAACCAATTCCAGCAAGAGTTTCAATCAAAACATAACACAACACAGTCGACACCCCTCGCCCCGTCGGGGGTGTATGAGTTATATATACCCGCCCCGGCGGGCAACCTTTTTGTCAAAAACATATGAAGACCCCCCGCCCCGGCGGGGTTTTATAGGCCAAATATGCCCACATACTTCACGGCTACCTTTCGCTAATCGATTAAGAAGACCCCGCCCTACGGGTATACAAGATAAACATGCACGTTTACGTGACGTAATCGCTAACCGACTTCTTTGAACTTCATGGCATCTTCCAATTTTGCTCCAATTGACTTCAAATCATCCCAATTGACTCTAAATATCCGTTAAATGCCACAACAACTATCCTACACATGAAATAACATAAAACAAGTAAAAACGAACATGAACACAAGAATTTAGCAACAATTACGCATGAAATGGACATTGATTCGCGTATATAAAATCCACTTATCAACTAACTCCATTTTATAGAAATATTTGCAAGCAATCTACTAAATAATGTAATAAGGGTACATTGGTCATTTTACATACCATTTTAATGCCAAATATGCCATTTAATCCAACACTTAGGGTTTGGACCCTTAGGGTTAAAACCTAAGGTTTTCAAAAATACCCATTTCTAGGATTTTTCAACTTTAGGCTAAAAATTGAAAATTTAAGCTTTCTAAAAATGTAATTTAGGGTTTTTTAATTACATTAGGTTTTCTAATCACATTGAACTTGGAAATTAAGTTTATAAAATTTTACAAATTAATAATAAGCTTGCTAAATTAGCGATTAAGGTTCCTAATTTAGCAATTAAGATTTCCAATTAGAAATTGCGGTTTCTAATTTATGAATTAGGGTTTTCTAACTAATTTGTTAGGTTTTACCCTAATTAAGTCAGCAATTAATTGCACTTAAGCATTTGAATTCCCAAACTAGGGTTTTCAATTTCTGAATTAGGGTTTCGAATTCTCGGAACCTATATTAGGGTTTCAGAACTGGTTTCTAGGGTTTCTTATAAATCGCTAGATTTTCTAACTGAACGCTGACGTTCTTAATATATACTTAGGGTTTGACACTAATAAAATTTATCTGGTCAAACCTTGACCCTTAACCACATTCTGAACACATAAATGACCATATACACATAACATATTCACATATACACTTAATCCTGAATAATTCACCTAAATCCTTACAGAATTTTGAAATCCTCAAAATTCCTTCCCAAAAATATCAAACGCATACACTTATTTTCTGTCCATGTTCTAATGTTGAACCTTAAATTAATCAATTATGATTTTAAAATTTTTCTAAATTCTTGGGTTGTCACAACTAATGACGATTATGTCAACTGATGATCCTTGTGAGAAGGATGAATTGAGATTAAACCTTTGCTAAAGGTTGTAGGCACTCGGGTATGGGTGTGGTTTTAGAAATTTTGAGCCTGAGAAGTTTTCTCTATGTGCAAATGTGTGATATTTGTACAAGGTGGTAGAACGTATAAGGCCTTGTGCCATAATTTGAACACTTCGGTGTTTCTATGAGATGAAATGTTCTGTGATTGATTTGTTCAATATGAGAATGTTCTATTTATACATGAACCGTTATTGTTAAGTCTATGCTAAAGATTCTAGCCAGACAGAATGTGTATGAAAGAGAGTAGAGAATGAAAGTATTTCAAAGTGAATGTGACTAATGTTTTAAAATGATAGGAATCGAGATTATTCCTATTATTCAAGTTGCTTCATAACCTTTGTTCGGTTATTGAAGTCTTAAAAGAATGTTTAAATTCTTGAAGTTGTTTGTTCAACTGCTAAGACTTGTTGGGCAATTGAATGCTCACACTTGCTTTAAATAAAAACATTTTCAATGAACGATCTTAGAAGAAATTAAGGATCCCGTAAAGATCAAGCTGATTGGTATCCAGAAGAAGTGTCATTCATTATATGAATGAGCGTGAAGATCAAGCGAAGACTTGTAATATAGAATGATAGAATTAAACTATAGAATAGTTTAATGAACGATTATGTATCCTTGGTGGCGAATGAAAGTCACTCATGCAAGATGTAAATAATAATGTAACTATCATTATTTATAATGAAAGAGGTTATAAGGTTTTAGAACCTGGGAATTGAGAATGTATGTTGTTATATTTCAGTATATAATGATGTATGTTTGGAAAGAAGTGGGATCGTGACGTACAAAATCCGGATGTGAAAATAGACCAAATTTTGGGGCATTACAGATTGGTATCAGGGCTAATAGATTATAAACCTTAGGTATGCATACCTAAGGCTATAATCGTAGAGAGAAGGATAAGAAAATCGTTGAGTTAAACGATTAAGGAAGGAAATCACCACGTGATCATAGTAAATCGTAATAACAAATGATTTGTTAAACGATGGAGGATTTATAGCTAATGTTATGAATGAAAGGTACTACGAAGTAGTACGAGAAGAAGAACTCAGATTGAGTTGTAAAGGATAGCATACGAATTAAAGAAAATTTGTATTAAGTAAAGAGAAATTTAGAAGTTGTAAAATTTCAATTGAGGACTCATGTGATAGCTGAGTTGTATGAACCTTTGTTATGGGAAAAAATTTGTGCTTGGTGTAACAACCACTTAGCTTATTATAGTGATAATCATTGAAATTGGTCGCGCTATCAAGATGTATATGCCGAGAGGGTGAATCTTTTCTCATGTATATACTTGATAGGTAGAGAACAATAAGGTAGGTGCGAGTTCTTGAAACTCATACTTATGGTAGGTTCGTTACTTATAATGATATGGTATGTTTTTGAACTTCTCGGTGAATGGACGCTTATGGTCTGTCTGGGATAGTTCTTAAACTCATATTATTGTGGAAAGTTCCTGAATTCATAATGTGTGGTAAGTTGATGGACTGTACTAAGGTATAGGAATGTGTGGACTGAAAACGAGTTATTTTCAGTAGACTTAGCATTGAAGGTGCTAGAGAAGATTAAGTATTGTCACAAGTAAGACAATGAAGGAAGATGGAGAATAGGATATTCCAAGTCATCTAGCGATGCTAGATTTCGAAGTTTCTTGAAATCGTGCTTATGTGTGCGTGTTTTGAAAAGGAAAGATTTGGTTCAACTTTTGGAACTAATGGATTTTAAAGAACTATTCTTGGTATGTCTATGCTAATTGTTTTGGCTAGACAGAAATTGATTTGAAATATCAAAATGAATTTTATATCATCAAGGCATTTGATGCAAGGATGGTAAAGAGATGGAGTTATTAATGCAATTGAACCTAGTGTTGGATGTGATCTTAGGATCAATAGTGCACTATGGTATGATGTATAATGATGAAGTCATAAACTAACGAAGTCCTCAATGTACTGTGAAAAGTACGGTATCATGACGTCATAAAATGTTTTGATGTATTGCGAAAGAATTTAAAGAAGTAGTTGATGTCAATTGATTTGACTAGACGAATGTTTCAAGTTGATGTCCAATTTATTGGTATGGTCTAAGCTACTTGATTTGGCTATGACGAATGGTATGTCATGATTAAAAGAAAATCGAGCTTTCTTTAAAGAGTTATGCCGAACCAAATCATTTTGGTGCGGAATCTAATGATTAAGTCTAAGGTGAACACACTCCGAAATGGGTTTACACGATGGGTTGATAGCCTACGTATGGAAGAGGTAGTTTACCTTCTTTGTGATTGTAAACTTATCGTGAAAGAAGGGTTTACAGTGAAATGCTGTTAAATCTAGTAAAAGTTCATGGTCGATTTGACCCCTCAGCAAAAGTATGAAATGTTTTGAAGGAATATTTATATTCCTATTTATTCCTTCTACTTCATGATTCTTGGTAAGGGTATGGAATGTTTGAAAGATAAGAACTTCTTTGAAGAGAAGTTGAGAAGAAGAGTAAGCTAAAATTTCGAGGACTAAATTCTGTGAAGAAGGGGTGAATGTGAGTACCCGAAAGATTGAAAGTATAGTTAAGCGTGAGGTTTAACTAATGATGATTATTTCAATAGATGATCCTTGTGAGAAGGATGAATTGAGATTAAACCTTTGCTAAAGGTTGTAGGCACACGGGTATGGGTGTGGTTTTAGAAATTCCGAGGAGGAAATTTTTATAAGGAGGGAAGAATGTGACAACCTGGAAAATCGGATTGTCCAGAATTTAAGATTTAAGGAATCTTTTCGAGAGTTCGTTATGTCGAAATGACATTCCATCGAAAGATTTGACGATAATATATCGTGAAAAGTTAAGTAAGCCGATAAAAGTTTTTCTCGAAAAACGTGTAGAAATCGGACGAAATAAAAATGACGAAAAGTATTGTTATGTACTTTTAACTCGTTTAACTACATTAGGGGAAAATGTGAAGGAAAATGCTTATCGTGAAAAAGTGTTTTTTAGTTTTTTGAGATCCGAAGAATGCATAAAAGTTAATCGGTAAAGGAAAGACAAAATATCCAAAAATAATTAGATTCCGAGAATCGCAGTTTTCGAACTGTCGAACGAATTCTACAAGACGGAAGCATGAAGCTTCTGAGGGAAGCTTCGTGAATAGTAAGGAGGTGGGAATAGTAAGGAGGTTGGGGCGAAATGACTAAAATACCCCTAGCCTTGGTTTTCTATAAATAGAAAGTTTAATTCATTTGTTTAGGTTTTTGAAAAATCCTATAACACTTGAGAGAGAGAGAGAGAGGTCGGATGAGAAGGAGAAGGAGGAAAAGCTTGCTCGTGAGCAAACTTTGTCCGACGAAAGGAGATTAAAGAAGAAAGGTAATCCAAAAACCTAACTTCTAGATAATTTTCTTTAAGTTTTATATGTTAAAAACATAGCTTAATGAGAATAAGAAGTAAAAGATGTTAGGAATGATTTCATATGGTTGAAATCATAAGAAAAGAATAAATAAGAAATTAGAAGTTTAGTTTATAAATTTATTAAGGAAGTATAAGATTCGTAACGAATTAGAACAATCCGAATGAATCATATGAATGATTTAGTGAAATAAGTAAGGAATGGTGTTTTATAACATCAAATTCTAAGAAAAAGTAAAATCGTAATCAAAATATCGATTAAAAATAAAGAACGAACGAAGAACGTGAAGAACACACGAAGAACGCGAAGAACGTTGTTGATGGACAAATTTAAAACCATCGTAGGATAATTGTTGTTGATGGACAAGTTTAAAACCATCACGTATAAGTTAGATGCTTATTGCTTGGTTAGGAACGATAGAAACATTCATGAAGAACGGATTAAAACTGAGCTATAACGAAGTTATGGCGCAAATTTTGTAAACGATGAACGAGAATTAGAAAGTTAGTAAATGAACCCGAACGTGTAAGGTTTCATAAGAATGTAAGAGAACATAGAAAATGTGAGTCGTGGACTCAAGAACGAACGAATTACGGACGAATGAAGAACATTAAAAATGTAAAACGTACAAAGGATGAAGATTAAGCCAATTGTATGGCATGTTAATGGATTCAGAACGAAGTTATGTCCGAGGGTAATCGAAGTATGTAAGATAAAGATGAGAATGGCTTTGGAACGACCTCGTTCTGAGTTATAACAAAGGAGTTATGAGATTGAATAGTAAGCATCTCAAACCAGTTCAAGACTTAGAAGAAAAGCAAGATCAAAAGGGACCCCCGCCGAGGCGGGCATTGTTAAAGACTACACCCCCGCTGGGGCGAGGGTATTTAGTTTGTTAGCAGGAGTGAGGCCCGCTGGGGCAAGCATTTCTAGCATACAAACCCCCGTCGGGCAGGGGTATGGGAATGACCCAAAGAAGAGATTTTAACTGCTCAACTCTTGGGGAAGTGTAAGGGAAGATAACGAACATGTTGTTCAACTAATGTATCACTTAATAAAGTGATTTAAACCTTTATTGAAGGTTGAATGGAAAGATTGAACGGGATTAAAAGACAGAGAAATTATGTTTGTTACAGAACCGATATCCGGGAACCGTAGTCGCAATAAATGAACATGGGGGATTGCTATGATTGCGATTCCTTCGACGTTGAGTGACGAGGATGATGTATAACATTTCGATGTTATGACATGGTAATGAGAGATGAATGTAAAGTGTTTAAACGTTATGAACGCAATGTTGTTGCGATGAACGATCGGTCTTAGCATACAACGAACCGTATGGCTTTGACATTAAGAAAGAATTTTGAACATGGGGTTCAGATGATAATAATGAATGAAAGCGATTAAAACCTTAGATAAAGGTTGAATGAGAGATTAAGGGATGAACAACGTAAACGTTGAATACGTAAACGATCCCCGTGGATTGTATTTACATCGGGCGAATGTTCTAAGTATACATTGGTTGTATGACTTAGACGTTGATAAAGGTAGTAAGTAAGATATGAATTATCAAGAAAGCCATAGCGAACGGTAAGAAGATTAATGAAAGCCGAATGTGAGTCGAATGAGAATGTTAGAATGAAATGTAAGTGTTGAACACTTTAACCAACGTGAAGGTTAAGTGTACATGAATATTAAACGGGTAGAACCTACACCCCGTGTATGGTTTGACCGTAGGATAATGAAGACCAATGATTAAACCTGTGAACTGTGAAGTAGCTAAATTAAAGACAAATACGTATAACGTAAAAGAAGCCGAGTTAATGTTTATAACTTGGATGACGTTCTGAGTCGAATGAACCGGACGTTGTAAGATAAGAATAAGGTAACGTAAAATGGTTAACGCTATAAATGCATAGAATGAATATTGAATGATTGTTCTGAGTATACAAAAGATTTTATGACTAAGATGATAAAGAATGAACCCTGAGGTATGGCATTTAGTTGCCAAAAAGCCATAAGGAATAAGAAATTGACTTAACTAACCTTATAGTTAATGGTTCAGATAAGTTAAGATGAAATTAGGTTGTAGTACAATTGTAACCTTTGATGGTTGACATATGGGAGCTGGGCTGAACAATTCCTTCAGAGAGCGAAGGTATATATGAAATTGGTAACCGATCTGACTCACTATTGTGGGCAGTGTAGATGAGACAGGAACTTATTTGTTGGTTGTTTGTGGGAAACCACTCAGAGTACTATATGGACTACTAGCAGAGACACGATGTGTGCTGAGTCCTAGGAGAGTTATAAGAAGAAGATAAGAATGTAAATCATCAAAGATGATGAACGTATTGAGTAAGACATCTCTGCATGTCATGAAGCCGTAAACTGGTAGAGAAAGTTGACCGCGTAAACTTAGTTTGTAAGAACGTGAACCCTAAGAAGTAAAGTTAAGTAAACCAATATGTTAAGTCAAGTATATGACTAATTGGTGTATGTGTGATTTCCTTATGTGCTACATAGGAATTGGAATGAGCAGTTCAGCGTAAACTATAAGCTGTAGTTGTTCGTAAGGCAAGTTTCCTAACTTCATTCATATTTTAAATGAATGTTAGTTTCTAAAACTTCTCAGATGTTGAACTTGAGAAGTTTTGTCTATGTGCAAATGTGTGATATTTGTACAAGGTGGTAGAACGTATAAGGCCTTATGCCAGAATTTGAACACTTCGGTGTTTCTATGTGATCAACTGTTCTATGATTGAATTGTTCAATATGAGAATGTTCTATCTATACATGAACCATTATTGTTAAGTCTATGCTAAAGATTCTAGCTAGACAGAATGTGTATGAAAGAGAGTAGAGAATGAAAGTATTTCAAAGTGAATGTGACTAATGTTTTAAAATGATAGGAATCAAGATTATTCCTATTATTCAAGCTACTTCATAACCTTTGTTCGGTTATTGAAGTCTTAAAAGAATGTTTAAATTCTTGAAGTTGTTTGTTCAACTGCTAAGACTTGTTGGGCAATTAAATGCTTACACTTGCTTTAAATAAAAACATTTTCAGCAAATGATCTTAGAAGAAATTAAGGATCCCGTAAAGATCAAGTTGATCGGTATCCAGAAGAAGTGCCATTCATTATATGAATGAGCGTGAAGATCAAGCGAAGACTTGTAATATAGAATGATAGAATTAAACTATAGAATAGTTTAATGAACGATTATGTATCCTTGGTGGCGGATGAAAGTCACTCGTGCAAGATGTAAAGAATAATGTAATTATCATTATTTATAATGAAAGAGGTTATAAGGTTTTAGAACCTGGGAATTGAGAATGTATGTTGTTATATTTCAGTATATAATGATGTATGTTTGGAAAGAAGTGGGACCGTGACGTACGAAATTCGGATGAGAAAATAGACCGGATTTTGGGGCGTTACATAATTGATTAATAACGAACTACAACTTAATATAACATTGTTTAAGACATTGTTAAACCTTAAGTATGATAACTAAAGGTTAAAGATAATCAATCGAACATGAACATAAGAACGATGTAAACAATAACGGCAAGCCAAAACTAATAGTAACAAATCTAATACATTATTAGATTGAGAAGAAGGGTAAGATTCATTAGGAACCATGTATGTTTATTCATGACCTAATGTGTTACGTTATGTGATCATCTATTGTACAGACCTTAAAGACTTAAAAAGAAAGTGTAATAATAGTAGCAGACGCTGAAGGCAAGTGTTCTATCCCTTATCTATGTTCAATCTAGACAAGTTTTGTGATTCATGTATTCTTACGCATGAATTGATATATGATGAAGTCAGAGCCAATTCTTTTGGCTAGACTTACGATATATTGGATTTCTTATAATCTATCGAAGTATTGTCAATGATTTACCAAGCTATATTGGTGTGGTTTTCAAATGAAGACTGAGTATGCTAAACAAATGTTTTGTCGTCAAATGACAGGCATGTGAGGTTGCCACAATTTAAACGTACATATGTTTAATGAATATAGTGTTGATCAACATAGAGTACTATAGGCTGATCACCTAGACGTTCTCGTAAGTAATGTCAGACTTACGGACTTAGTGTCGGGTTGTCCTTTTCAAAGAAAGTGTGAAATGCTCAAGGTCTTGGACCGAAATTAATGATTTATTGAATGTTGTCGTTGTAAAACATTTTGAAGAAAAAAGAAGTGCTATTTTGAATTATGGATAGTACTTCATAATTATTGTTCAGTTATTGAAGATATATGATTTATGTGATTCAAGCATATTGTTTAAATGGAATTGTCATACTTGTTGAGCCAGTTATGCTCACTCTTGCTTGAACCATATGAATGCAGCTAAGATCGAACGGACCAAAGGATCCGTTAAAGATAAAGGGAAGGCTAAGGCAGACCGTTAAACTATCTATATAATAGTGTAGGTTTAATATTATAATGTATTTGATATTATGACAAAGAACTTATATATTGGTTATAAAGAACATGGGAAGGGAATATTGTTTTGAATATATATAAGACATATTCATTCTTTTGAGGCATTTCAATTGAATGTATGTGTGAACTGTAGCACCGTGTAACACTATATGTCGGGTTGGAAGATACCCGAATTTGGGGGCGTCACATGGCCTCTTTTGCAGAACTGACATTGATTAGAGATACTGGGGTAGACATCTGTGTATCATTGTTCTTTCCCGATTCTTGCATCTCTCCTTGCACAGATGGTTCAATTGGAGTTTTCAGTTTTGGCTCCTGAGTGACTTTACAATATTCTTTTAACAGCACGGTCATCTCAGCCATTTGCCTTTTAAATTCCTCAAACTCTATTCGAGATACAGACATAGGTTCTGATGAACTGCCTTCCGCCATTTTGGCTGGAAGTGATCCTGCCTTCTTAGCTTGGGATCGAGTTCTAGGACCAATCTTCAAAAAACTAGTATCTAGTTTAGTCCTGATATTAGCAGATGGTATGGATGCATGATATGCTATGCATTAATTTTGGGTTTTGTTTTTTAATCTTTTTCTGCAAGACAAGGGGTTAGTCGAATTGATGACATGATAAGAAATATATACAAATGGCAGTTTTAAGATGGATGACATTTGTATATTCAGGAATTTAACAGGGCATAGGGGACATCCTGCGATACACTAATATATTCATACACTCATCGTCCTCACCGGATGCATTATGATGACATTGTGCGAGATAATAATATATTGTGTGAGGCACTAATATAAAGCAGCTAAAGATTTGAGACATTCATCACACACAAAGATCATTCACACAAGAATGCACATGCAGAATGGAAATCAAAAAGATTTGAACGCAGCTTAAACCCACTGTAATCCCCAGTAGAGTCACCACATGTCAACTTCGAGAGAAAAATTTATTATTTTCATAGACTTTTTGTACGCCCGCTTTATATGATTTTTTGTTTTTTTCCTTTTTTTCCTCTATTTGATTTGTTTTTACCCTTTCTATTTTGATTTGCCGATTGATTTGATTAAAGGGTGAGGTTTTAGGAAAAAACCGACATTTAGTCCACTTATTTTACCAAAATTTGATTTTTATATGATTGGGCCGAAGGAGACAGAGTCGCTAGTTGATATATTTTAAATGGATGTACCAACTCATCCAAATTTGAAAGTTTTTGCAATATGGCCCAATATCTGACTCCATAACATTGGTTTATAACCGAGATTCTTAGAATTCGAGGGCTTGCTTCAGCTAGGGGAAGGTGTTAGGCACTCCATGACTTCCGTGAAAATATAATTACCGCATTTTATTGATTTCCTATACATAAAGTGGTGTGTGTGTGTGTGTTTATGTTTGTGTGTTTTTATTTTAAAGTCTTTTCTAGGCTTTATTTAAGTTATTTGGAAGTAGTGTTGTTCCTCTTTTGCACCTATATACGAAGGATTTGATTTAGCAAAAAATTCATTTTAGACAAAATATACATTTTGAATAATATTTTGGAAAAACATAATTTTCAAATCTTTCGCCTGAATAGTAATCGAGGACCTTTGATCTTTCCTTTTATCTTTATGTTTCTTACATGATCTACCCAAATTGCTTTATTTTGCATTTAATCTCTTTGTGATTTTATTGGAAAATCATTTTGGGTGATAATGCATGCTAAGAAAGCACTAAAAAGACGTCAGATCATTATTGTAGCACCCCCAAATCCGGGTACTAATCACCACGAACCTGGTACACTAATTCTATAACTATTGTGAAAGATATAAACATCAATTGTTTATACAATAAACTTTTATAACATAATCCCCAAGGTCTACAACCTTAACTTAATACATACCTTTAATAACTTAAAAGGTTTACAATGTCATTTGCATTAGATAACTTAATAGTTCTAAATGCATAATAATCTATGCGTGGAATTCTCCTTTGCCACTGTCGTTCTTCGAGCCTTCGTTTAAATCTGAAATTTGTTATCATGATATAGCAAGAGTGAGCAACTATATTTTCCCAGCAAGTTTAAGTACAATGAAGATATATCATGATTGAAAAAGAATAAGCTGTCAAATTTTCAACAATATAATGATTGTGAAAGGGCATGAATCGGAATTTTAATAATTGAATGACTGAACCGATAATGTGAAGTGGTCAACAATGACCATGAACAAATTCAATTGAACCATATGGTAATCAAGATGATCAGCCTATCATATCTGACGAACATATACAACATACACAATGTGCGAATTAATAATCAAAGATGTGGAATAATTGTAAATAATTAATTAAACCTCTAGTATGCCTGAAACATAATAACTCGAGTTTGAGTTAGGGAACTTGCATGTACCACTGATTACCGCTAAGCAATCTAATTTAATCTCTTATGAAAGACCTATCATTAATAAGATCGATCTTCCAATTAGTATAATACACTTTATATCACAATACTATTACTCAAATAATAAATTAGCTAATATTTACCAACATAATCAAACATTGAATAATTCTTTAACTTATTAATATTATTATCCCTTAATAATATTACTATCACTTAACTATTATCTTAAACTCTTGGCTAATATTATTAATCATTTAATAATATTTTAATCACTTAATAATATTTAATCACTTCTTAACATTATTAATCATTTAATAATATTCAAATCATTTACTAATATTATTAATCACTTAATAATATTTTAATCATATAATATTATTAATCATTTAATAATATTTTAAACGCTTATAAAGGTCTCACACATTTTAAGATGTAAATATTTTACATCTTGAAGCTTAAACTATTTAAATTCCATTTCGTAAATATCTTTTACATTTACTCGCAAATTTCGAGTTTAAACAACTAATGCATAGCTTTTATAGTAAAACTCAATTTACTATATTATTTCTTTACTTTAAATAATTTTTACATCAGTTTATTCGCTCGTAAGTCAGAATAATCGAGAAATTTGTAATTTAATTTAAATATTTATTGAATTAAATAAATATTTTAAATAATCTATTTATTGAGGAAAATAAATAATTAATGAATTGTGGTGAGTTAATCTAGTAACTAAATTGATTAATGTTAATTAAGTTGAGTAATGATAATTTTATCTCAAGGATTTAATTTAAGGAAATAATTAAATTAAATCAATTGCTTAATATGTAAGAAAATAATTAAATTAAATGAATTGTTTAATTTAATGGAAATAAATAAATTAAATAAAGTGATGTTTCTAATTAAATTAGATATATAATTATTTATTAATTATAAGTATAATGATAGTAAGATTTTTATTATTATTATTATAAGTTAATTTAAATCAACTAAACTAAGGTTATTTAAATTAACTAAATTAAGGTGTGACACAAAGTAACTATATAATATAAATAATATAAAAATAATCTAGTTGGGGGTTTTGGTGTATGGCCAAACAAGGCCTTGTGGCCTTTGGTCTAACTTAACGGATGAAGGCGCATTATTTTTTTTTAACTAATAGAGATCGTGGGAGAGTTAAGCCATATCAATTTATTTTCTTTTGCGTCTTATTTTTCTCCTAAGGCTGTAAGAGCAGAGTTGAGAGAAAAGAGAGAGAGCGTAGGAATTGAGAGAGAAGAAGGTTTACAGAAAACTTGAGAGGTTGAGAGAAAACCTAAGCAATTTCAGTGTTTAGCAAGGGATTATTAAGCATATTAAAGGTATTCTATCTAACCCTTATTATATATATATATATATATATATGAATTTACGGCAAGTTTGTTTATGTTCTATGAATTTTAATTCTTTCAAAATTGTTGTTGTGTAACTAAATTATGGTGGATATATGTGATATAATGCTAGAAGTTATGTTTAAATAAGGAAATTGTATGCTAATTTCGCTCAAACAAGTAGAAATAATGTCAAGATGTGTATTTTGCATACGGCTTGGGTAATTGTCAATTTTAGTGGCCAATTTGGATGTTAAACTATAAATTAACGTTGTATATGTTAGTTTATTAAGAAACGAGCATAACGTAATTTGAATGAGGCGAATTGGCCATGTATTGAATTCACAAAGATGGATTTTTGGGGATGAATATCAAAATTTTAGTTTTACATGAAAATCATGAAATTTGAGAAATTAACCTAACTTAAATTGTTGTTAAATTGTTTTAATTGGTGGAAGATGTTCACAAACATGGTTGTGATAGTTTTATATCATTTTTACCTGTTATTATCACTGTTTGGTGGGTGAATTTCGTGTTAGTTGGGCTAAAAATGGCTATTGTTCATCGCGAGTCTCTGCCTCGTTTCATACTGTGCGGCCATTTTCTTGCTGCTGCTACGGTTATATAAAAAACAATGGCCATTGCACGGGTCGAACTTAAGTATGGGCAGTATTGCTACACATACCCAATCGAGACAGTGAAGTCTGCTTATTTGCAGGTCATATATAATGGACTTATGTTAGCTAAGCAAACATGTTAATGATGTTAAGGCATAATAGAAACTATAATAACATATTTCAATGTGTTGTAATGCAAAGTGTAAAGATTTGAAATAATTATTTAAATAAGTTATAAAATGAAACCAAATGTGATGTTTTCAAAGGTTAGAGATGAACGGTTAGGTTATGTTGGTTTGTAATGAGATTTCAGATTCGTTAAGTATGTTAACCTACGTGGTTAGGTGCTAGGTTAGGGTTATGACCTAAATAATGGTTTAAACCCTAAAGCTAATATTCATACAACTAATTGTTTTTGCGATTTCAATGATGTATGTAGGGTAATTGGAGATTATTTAACGTTTGTGTAGCTTACAATCAAAGCAAGTTTTCTAACTCTACCTTGTTATTATTGAGAAAGTTTCTAAACCTTATCTCCTTACAATTGAGAAAACTTTCTAACTTCATTCTTTTCATATTGAATGCAAGTTTCCATTCCTATATTATTAATGTACAAGTTCTTAAAATTGAGCAAACCTAATCTATCTTGAATATGTTTGTACAAGCTCTTATAACCTAATTTGTTACCTCGAGCGAGTTTTACTTTTCTAAACCTTGATGTTACTATTCAAAGCATATATTATTCTAATACATCGTTTCAAATGAGATTGTTCTAACTCTTTTAGTTATAGCATTTTGCATGTATATCATGTTTATTCAATTACATATATTGTTGATATCCGATCTTTGACTTTGATAGCCTTGTTCAGTTATACATTCTGTATTAAACCTTTATTGATGGAAATTGAATAGTGTTCTAAAATTCTAGAAACATTGATAAGCTAGTTCCAAACTAAACTTTCTTTAGTGCGGAAATTCTAAATCCAAACTGAGACGAACAACCCTAACATAGGGGATTTTGTACGTGTAACATTTAGATATTTGTGCACAATACATGGTACAAAGGGCTTATCCCCCTAAGTACGTTAAGAAGGGTCCGTATAGTCTATATGACTGTTAAGGTTGGGTAATAATACCTAAGTACCGGGGACATAGTTCGTGGTCTTAAGACCCTCAAATAATTAAAGTTCGAACTTGTTTTCTATTTTGATTTGTAGAACAAGTTCCTTATTGTTCAGCTTTCGTTATTCACTCTCATGTTACTATCATTGCTACTTTCTATATCAGTGAGCATTTGTTTGCTCACTCTTGCAAATAACACTGCAGCTAAAGTGGAGAAAGTTGATGAGCCGTCTACTAGCAAAGGAAAGGGCAAATTGTCCAAGTGCTGA
Source organism: Panax quinquefolius (assembly GCA_020205615.1). Lineage (NCBI taxonomy): Eukaryota > Viridiplantae > Streptophyta > Magnoliopsida > Apiales > Araliaceae > Panax > Panax quinquefolius. Next base: position 51,256,666 of record CM035168.1, on the reverse strand, counting down.
AGACTTATGAGAAATCATTTAAATGTTTTATGTTTCAAGACTTGTTTTATTTTATGATGTATTCCGCAAACTGATGTAATAAATTTAAGGTTAGATTACTTGGGATTGTTTTTAAAATGATGATGTAACCCTTTAATGGGAAAGATTATTGTTTAAGCTATTTAAATTATGTCTTTATTATTCATGATAGGTAGTTAGATGTAATGGTTTTGGATAGTGAGCACCAAATCTTGTGGGAATGGAGTACCTGGATTTGGGGGTGTCACAGGTTGGTATCAAAGTTTTAGGTTATGAACCTTAAGTGGGGAAACCATAGGAAGTAACCTTTAAGGAGACAGAAAATATAGAGTTGTCTAACTCTTATCGAGTTTAAGAAATGGATTAAGGTATCCATTGAAGCTAAATAATAAAAGACATTATGTGTTATGTGTTAATAACTTATGTGCTAGCGAGTATCAAAAAATGTTAAGTAAAACTTAAAATATTTTGTTGTCAGGATCTCAAACGAAGGAGGATCCAGTCCAGCTAGGGAAGCGATACCTCAGATACCTATAGACGATGAACCCCGGAATATTCATGTTGTGCGGGAATAGTTGATCCAGGAGGATATGCCTGTGACCGATCCCGAGGAGGAAAGTTCTGAGGAGATAGAGGAGGAGGAGGAGGATGAGGATCCTAAGGAGTTTCCACCAAACTCCATATCAGCTGAGATGTATGACGCTCTGTACGACCGTAACATAGAGTTATAGGACAAGGTTGAGGAGCTGAAGGAGTTGGTTGAGATGCATCATGTTGCGATAGAGGAGAAGGATGCGGAGATTCATGAACTCAACTCAAAACTTGGAAACACGGAGTGGGACCTAGTTCATACCAAGGGTTAGCATGAAGACTTGTTGGTAGTAAATGAAAAGATGAAGACTGATATGGAGAAATTGAAAGATGATTTCAAGGAGGAATCAGCTAAGCATGCAAGAGCAGAGGATGCTTGGATGAAGGTGACTCAACGTACAAATCATGTTGAAGCTAAAGTCCAAGTGAAGAAAGCCAAGATGAAGGAGATGGATTACGCTTTTAATTCTACGATTGATAGGGCCCAAGATTGAGTCTATTATTACCCACCTCAGTTTGAAGACTCACCGTAGTTCGTGATGGATCGTAGAACGGCGTATCGCATCATAGAGGAAGAGCACCGGTCTTATTTGTGAAGAAGAAAGATGGATCAATGCGGCTTTGCATTGATTACAGAGAATTAAATAAGGTCACGATTAAAAATAAGTATCCATTACCTAGAATCGATGACATGTTCGATCAGTTGAAGGGAGCGAGGTATTTCTCTAAGATAGACTTGAGGAGTGGTTATCATCAGTTGAAGGTGAGGCCGGAGGATGTACCAAAAATAGCGTTCAGAACTCGATATTGTCATTACGAGTTTCTGGTTATGTCTTTTGGCTTAACCAATGCACCTGCAGCGTTCATGGATTTGATGAACAGGGTGTTTAAACCATTTTTGGACAAATTTGTGGTGGTGTTTATTGATGATATATTGGTATATTCCAAAACCAAAGAGGAACATGTGGAACACTTAAGAATGATGTTGGAGACATTGAGAAAAGAGAAGTTGTATGCTAAGTTCTCAAAATGTGAATTTTGGTTGGAACGTGTACAGTTTCTCGGTCACGTTATTGATAAGGACGTAATTTCGGTGGATCCATCAAAAGTTGAAGCAGTAATAAACTGGGATCAGCCAAAGACACCGTCAGAAGTAAGGAGTTTCTTATGATTGGCAGGTTATTACAGGCGTTTTATTCAAGACTTTTCCAAGATCGCGACTCCGTTGACGAACTTAACTAGGAAGGCGGTTAACTTTGTTTGGACAGAGATATGCGAGGAAAGTTTTATAGTGACGCATCGCATAAAGGACTAGGCTGTGTGATGTTTTGTAAAATCTATATACGCACAACACGCAAGTATACGTGGTCAACAAGTAATAGAGTGATGAGTAGAGTATCGTTCCCACAGAGACTAACTAGCAATATCCTTAACTTACAATTATCAATTTCCTATTAACCCTAATTTTATTAACAAATAAACTCAATAATTGTAATTAAAGAATCTAAATTAAAGAATAATTAAACTAACACAGAATAATCACAAATATCAAAATCTGGAATTTCAAACAATTAATGGAGAATTAGACTTATGATTTCACCCTAAGCTTCACTCTGATTCAAACACCTTTATTCCAATTCAATGCATTATCCCAGTTTATTAATCAAGAACACGAGCGTAGTATTAACCACCTCTCAATGCACTAATACCGTATTAACGTCAATCCACAATTAAGATAGAAATTCGTTAAACACCTTAATCAACTAACCCACTATATCTCTATGTGAATTATAATTGAAGAATGTTTAAGAATAAGTTCTTTATCCGATTACAGGCGATGTCAAGCATATTTTTACCTTAACATTCATCAAGATTAAGCTATTCACAAAATCATGAACACATGTTATATCAACTAGGTCTAGATTTGAATATCCTCTCTCGATTCCATCCAATTCCACAAAGAATTGTTTATCAGGCAATTCATAGATTCAAGCACAAATCAATATAGATAAACTGGAAATAGCTTATTAAATTGGAAATCAAAGTTACAAATCTTTGATTCACTCAAAGATCAATCATAAGCCTAAAAAGTGAATTAGTTCATACTTAACGAAATAAACACTGAATAAATCATAGAAATCATCCTTCGATTACAAATAATAATCTAACACAAAGAATATTGAAAAACACCCTTCACGTAGACTAAAACTGCAATCGTCTCAAAAATCCCTTCGAAATACTCCTCCACGCTTGCTATCAAAAACTGAGCTTAGATCTTTGTAATATGTCTTCTCTCTTCTTTGAAGTTGTTATTCCTCGAGTATATCATGTCCAACACCCAAGTCCCAGTCAAATTCTCTATCAAATAGAGTTACATTGCCATACAAATAGCTAAAATTCGTGCCCAAAAAGAATTACAAACATAACAGGACACTTCAGAAACAACACCCCCCACGCCCCGACGGGGGTTCAAATACTATATAAGCCCGCCCAGTGAGCTTCCTTTCCATCAGCTCGAATTGAGACCCCCGCCCAACCAAGCCTTGTCTTCTGCCAGATAACTTGCTGAACTTCATGCTATACTCAAATTATGCTCCAATTGACTTCAAATCACACCAAATAGCTCCAAATAAACGTTGAATGCTACAACCACCATTCTAAACATGAAATAACATAGAACAAGTAAAAATGAACATAATCACAAGGATTTAGCAACAAATAAGCATGAAATGGACATTGAATTGCGTATATGAAATCCACTTATCAATTTCGTCCTCTAAAGGAAGCAAGTCTGGATTTTTGAACCGAGTTTGCATAAACTGCTTTCACACCTGAAATAGAAGAAAAACACAAAAATAAAAATGTCTAAGTAAAACTTGATTAATTAAACTGATATTGTAAAACTATTAAGAATTATGCTAAATATTAATTAGCAAGCGCCAAAAAAATTGTTGGGTAAAATCTATATATACACAACACGCAAATATACGTGGTCAACAAGTAATAGAGTGATGAGTAGAGTATCGTTCCCACAGAGACAAACTAGCAATATCCTTAACTTACAATTATCAATTTCCTATTAACCCTAATTTTATTAAACAAATCAACTCAATAATTGTAATTAAAGAATCTAAATTAAAGAATAATTAAACTAACACGGAATAATCACAAATATCAAAATCTGGAATTTCAAACAATTAATGGAGAATTAGACTTATGATTTCACCCTAAGCTTCACTCTGAATCTAACACCTTTATTCCAATTCAATGCATTATCCTAGTTTTTTAATCAAGAACACGAACTTAGTATTAACCACCTCTCGATGCACTAATACCGTATTAACGTCAATCCATAATTAAGATAAAAATTCGTTAAACACCTTAATCAACTAACCCACTATATCTCTATGTGAATTACAATTGAAGAAGGTTTAAGAATAAGTTCTCTATCCGATTATAGGCGATGTCAAGCATATTTCTACCTTAACATTCATCAAGATTAAGCTATTCACAAAATCATGAACACATGTTATATCAACTAGGTCTATATTTGAATATCCTCTCTCGATTCCATCCAATTCCACAATGAATTGTTAATCAGGCAATTCTTAGATTCAAGCACAAATCAATATAGATAAACTAGAAATAGCTTATTAAATTGGAAATCAAAGTTACAAAATCATTGATTCACTCAAAGATCCATCATAAGCCTAAAAAGTGAATTAGTTCATACTTAACGAAATAAACACTGAATAAATCATAGAAATCATCCTTAGATTACAAATAATAATCTAACACAAAGAATATTGAAAAACACCCTTCACGTAGACTAAAACTGCAATCATCTTAAAAATCCCTTCGAAATACTCCTCCACGCTTGCTATCAAAAACTAAGCTTAGATCTTCGTAATATGTCTTCTCTCTTCTTTGAAGTTGTTATTCCTCGAGTATATCATGTCCAACACCCAAGTCCCAGTCGAATTCTCTATCAAATAGAGTTACATTTCCATACAAATAGCTAAAATTCGTGCCCAAAAAGAATTACAAACATAACAAAACAATTACAAACATACGGGGTTCATGTACTTATATAAGCCCAACCCCATTGGGCATCCTTCTGGCTCAGCTCATATGAAGACCCCTCCGCCTCCTACGGGGTGTATATAGTGTAAATTGGCCGCCTTGTGGCTACCTTCGTTAGCTCGAATTGAGACCCCCCGCCCCGGTGGGGGTGTATAAGCTAATAATGCCCACCTGTTTGGCTTGTTTTCTTCCGGATAACTTCTTTGAACTTCATGTTATACTCAAATTATGCTCCAATTGACTTCAAATCACACCAAATAGCTCCAAACAAACGTTGAATGCTACAACCACCATTCTACACATGAAATAACATAGAACAAGTAAAAATGAACATAATCACAAGGATTTAGCAAAAAATAAGCATGAAATGGACATTGAATTGCGTATATAAAATCCACTTATCAAAATCCCCCAAACTTAAACTGTGCTAGTCCTCGAGCACAAAATAACTACATACAATGCAATGAAATGAAATGAATACGACTTAACTTATATGCTTTCAAATCCAACAATATCGCAGAATCAAGATTATCTTAAGCATACTTCAAAATGAAAACAAGCAACTATACAATACCAATTACCAAAAACCAATCTACTATTCCGTTTAAATCCACGAATCTCAATCCATCACCACTGGTATAGTGTGTGTGTGTGTGTGTGTGTGTGCAACATCCATGATCACCGATACTGACTCAAATTTCAATACATAACCAATCTCTTAGAAGGAATCATGCAACACAAACTTAAAAATTTCAAAAATAGACAACTTCAACTAAAATCAAATAATCACTAACTCGGGGGTTCAAGCGTGGTACTTATACTTTATTCATATATATATATATATATATATATATATATATTTATATATATACTGGGGGCTTTTTGCTCTTATTTACCATTTTATTTTTTTATTTTTTTTATACACATAGCTATGCAATGTCTTATTCCCTTAGGCTTTTCAATGCTACCTTAACGAGCTTTCGACCAACGACTCCCAGACCATTAAGACCTTAGGGCGCTAGGTGTAAAGACAATCCCCTTGGGTTTACTTACTCAAGTAACAAAGGCCACAAAACTAGACAAGCACGCCACGGTGTTTATTCTTTTTTTCTTTCTTTTTTTTCATAAATAAAGCTTATATACCCCACATAACATCCCCCAAACTTAGGTTCTTGCCTAACTTTAGCCTTTACTGTCTATCCTTATCATTTTGTCATTCACTCTAGCATTATCCTTTAGAGACCATTTAGGTACCAATTTGAACTGACCAATCAACACAAATGTTTGTTAATCATGCTAGCCTTTTATGCAGTTTCAAACAAGCTCAAGATTCGATTCATAGCCGAAATTGTATCATAGCTCTAATACTCAATACTATACTTGTTAACTTATTGTCAATCACATCATAGGCCCAAAAATAATATAAACTACAACATTGATGGACTTACGCAAACACAATATTTACTAACTAATTTTTTTTTTATATAGATTGCAAAATGCATTACAAGATTATCCAATGACAAACATTAACCTAACTACTCTAAATGCACCTAAGCTAATATGCAATACTGAAATTAAGATGCAATACAGAAATTTAAATGATAATGACAACAATTCAAAAATGCAACCTAAATGAGCTAAATGTATGCAAAAATGTATTTAAATCCCCCAAACTTAAGTTAGAAAATGTCCTCATTGGATGAATAGTCAAAATAAAGACGTGGGGACTTCCATGTTATCGCTTAAGTCTGAGGAGGTGGTTGTTGTTCTTCATCGGAATCATTTGGTGGGAACCTTGGCATTGGTCCGGGCTGTTGGTACAGAAATTATGCCGCCGGGTTGAAGCTTTGCAGAGTTGTGTTGAGTGAGGCGAAAGATGTGTTCATAGCATCAAACATATGATCTTGCCTCATCGCCAATCGCCTCATTTCCCGACGAGTTGCCTTGGTATGCGCATTCATTTGATTTTAGAACACAAGGAACTGAGAACTGGATATGGCCTCGGCCTGCAATACCTGCTAAGCCCCTTGTTCGCCCATTTCTTCATCTTCATCCCCCGATGTCTCTATAGCATCAATGTCGTCTTCCAACGATGACGAAAAAATGAATCCCACACCACACGGATGTGACTCGCCTCCTGCCCATACAGAATACCGCGCTATCATTCTTAAATAAAGCAATGCAAGAGGCAATTGTGTGGGTTCATCATCGGACCATCTCACCCCTACTTGACGGCACAACCCACATATGAGTGATGGGTGTGGTAAGCCTCCGGAAAAATTTCCACATAGGCACTGGCGGATGGAGGAACAAATTATTGCCCCGACATCAATGATAAAATCTTGCACAATGGAGTATAACAGTAACGCCTTCTCTTTGGTGACGTCCGAGGTATATTGGGACGAAAGAAATTTTGCACATAGGAAGGCATGCCAGATTTTTCCATACCGGCTAAGTTCTTTGCTATGAAACACGGTGCCACCCTTTCGACCCTTGATCCAAGATGTTCCCGGCTTTGTTATCTCTATGATTATAGCATCTAAGTCTGGGTCAAAATTATAGAGATGAGCATACTGGCAGTGGCGAGATACCCGCAGTTGGTAGTAAGTGTTGATTGCATCCGCACTGAATGGAACCAACCGACCTCGCACAAATGCGTGGAATGGTTCTTTGTCCTCTGCATTTGCGTAAAATTCTTTGACGATGTTAACAACGGCTGGTTCCGGATCTTCGGTGAATTTGGTCCATCCTTTTTGGTAGATTTATGGCATAAGCTCCCCATCGTTAGGATCCGGTGCCAACCTCCTCTCCGGTGTAAGGGCTTTGCGGAGCATGTAGTCATACCGGTCGGCAACGGCGGCACTTGCAAATTTCCGGCGATTGAAAGTGCGTGTTGGTTGCGATGGCCGTGAACGTTATCCCCTTTGGCGTTTCGAGGATGATTGTGAAGCCATATCTCTCCCAATTACTAGTTTTGCCCTAACTCTCCCCCAAACTTTTCAATATTATCTCTCTAGCTCATAACTATTCTCACTTTTTGCTTTATCTCAACTGTGGTGGGAGAGTTTTTATGAGATGTGGTGGTTTTATAGAGGGAGAGGGAAGGCTATCATTGGTGGAGTGAAGAGGTGGAGAGGAGTGATGGAGTTATGGAATTAATGGGAGTGGTAGTAGTGGGTAATGGGTGGTGGTTATAGAACTTAATAGCTGATATGGGGAAGTTGAGAAAGTGAGTTAGTGGTGTGTTATGGGGAAGTGGAGAGAAGTAATCAGATAATAACATCTGTTGTCTTTGATTGGAACCGGGACCCCGCCTTGGCTGGGGTATTGTATTATTAAGGCCCCTTTCACGTGCGTGCATTTGTCAACCAGATTCGAGGACCCCACCTTACGGTGGAGTTGTAGTACTAAAAAGGCCCGCAAGGCCTGCTACGCTACGCATCGCCAGATTCTATGTTTTACTTCATGTAGTTGCTCCATTTTCCATCCTGCAAGAATTGACACATGCATATTAGTGAATTGTTTATGCGTGATGTATTGTGGAGAGATTAGTGAGATTTTTCTGTTATTCATCTACCTAATAATGAAATGAAAACTATGATAAAGCAATATAAAATATGATAGAGACTAAAGATTGGGTTGCCTCCCAATTAGCGCTTGATTTTAAGTCGTTCAAATTTGACTACTTACTTCCTCGCTTATGTTGTTTTGGTCAATGTGATGGCGATCACGTCGGTGTTGGCTTCGCCACCCCAGTAATGCTTTAGACGTTGTCAGTTGACTTTGAATGTTTTGAGTGGATTGCGACAGTAGATTTCGACTGCACCGTGAGGGAATACCTGCTTGACCGTGAATGGTCCCGACCATCTCGATTTAAGCTTTCCGGGGAACAATCGTAACCTTGAGTTGTATAAGAGTACTCATTGGCCTAGCTCGAATGTTCGATGCAAAATTTTCTGGTCGTGCCATCTTTTGACTTTTTCTTTGTATAGTTTGGCATTCTCATATGTGCGAAGGTGAAATTCATCGAGTTCATTCAATTGAAGTAGTCTCTTCTCACCTACAGCTATTTGATCAAAATTGAGTTTTTCACACGTTTCTAATATGCCTTTATGTCAGTAGCTTTCGACCGGTAAGTGACATGCCTTCCCGTACAGTAGTTGATATGGTGACATCCCAATTGGCGTCTTGTATGTAGTCCGGTAGGCCCATAAAGCATCGTTCAATCTCAGCGACCAATCTTTCCGACTCGGATTCACCACTTTCTCCAATATCATTTTGACTTCTCTATTTGATACCTCAACTTGTCCACTGGTTTGAGGGTGATATGTTGTAGCTATCTTGTGGTTGACCCCATACTTGGCCAAAAGAGCAGTAAACGACTTATTTCAGAAGTGACTACCTTCGTCACTAATAATTTCTATTGGTGTGCCAAACCTCGTGAAGATGTTCTTTTGAAGGAATTTGAGGACCACCTTAGCATCATTTGTTGGTAGAGCTGCAGCTTCAACCCACTTTGACACGTAGTCTACTACGAGTAGAATGTATTGATTGTTCAATGACAAGGGAAATAGTTCCATGAAATCGATACCCCATACGTCAAAAATTTCCACTTCCAGAATTGTTTGTAAGGGCATCTCATTACGTTTCGAAATGTTGCCCACCCTTTGACACCTATCGCATTGTTTGACAAACTGGTGGGCATCTTTGAATAATGTGGGCCAATAAAAACCACATTGCAGCACCTTCGCTGCTATCCTCTCACTCCCATAATGCCTGCCATACGCCGATGAGTGACACTCATGCAGAATATTCTTCACTTCACTATATGGGATGCACCGTCAAATCATTTTGTCGGCGCACTGGTTAAACAAATATGGTTCATCCCACATGTACCATTTCACATCGAAGAAATTTACTTTTATGTTGTCTTGTGAGGTCAAGTGGTAGAATGTTGCTCACAACGAAATTTGCATAATCACCATACCACGGAATCTTTGCTGAAATCTCAAACAGTTGCCCATCTAGGAATGACTCATTAATCTCACACCTATCGTTTTTTGCTTTCCCGTGGTTTTCCAACCTCGACAAGTGATCGGCTACTTGGTTCTCCGTCCCCTTTCTATCCTTTATTTCTAAGTCAAACTCTTGAAGTAGGAGAATCCACCGGATAAGGCATGGTTTAGCATCCTTTTTCACTATCAAGTATCGAATCGTTGCATGGTCAGTATAGACTATCACCTTAGTCCCGATCAAGTATGCCCGAAATTTATCAAACGCATACACCACTGCAAGAAATTCCTTTTCTGTGGTTGTGTAGTTCATTTGAGTTTCTATAAGTGTTTTACTTGTATAGTATATGGCATGAAACACCTTGTCTCGACGTTGGCCCAAAATAGCCCCAACCGTGACGTCGCTTGCATCACACATAAGCTCGAATGGCATGCTCCAATCCAGTGCAACTATAACGAGGGCTGTAGTCAATTTTCTCTTTAATAATTCAAAGGTTGTCTTGCATTCTTCATCAAAGCTAAACGTCGCATCCTTCTCTAAAAGACTGCATAGTGGTTTTGCAATTTTAGAAAAGTTTTTTATAAACCTCTTGTAGAACCCAACATGACCCAAGAAACTTCTAATACCCTTAACCGAGCTCGGCGGAGGCAGTTTTTCAATAGTTTCTAGCTTTGCTTTGTCAACTTCCAGTCCTTGAGCCGATACCTTATGGACCAAAATTATGCCCTCTTCAACCATGAAGTGGCATTTTTCCCAATTTAGTACGAGATTCGTATCCTTACATCTTTGCAACACCATGACCAGATTATGTAAGCAAATATCGAAGCTATCCCCATAAACCAAAAAGTCATCCATGAAGACCTCAACATTTTTCTCCACCATATCTGAAAAAATGGCCATCATACACCATTGGAAAGTTACAGGTGCATTGCATAGCCCGAATGGCATCCTCCTGAATGCAAATGTGTCGTAAGGGCACGTGAATGTGGTCTTCTCTTGATCCTCTGGGGCGATGACTATTTGGTTGTAGCCCGAGTACCCATCCAACAAACAGTAATATTGGTGTCCTGCAAATCTATCTAACATTTGATCAATAAATGGTAGCGGGAAAAGGTATTTTTGGGTTGCCTTGTTCAACTTTCTGTAATCCATGCAAACCCTCCAACTTGTCACTGTTCTTGTTGGTATTAACTCGTTGTCGTCATTCTGCACCACCATCATTCTTCCTTTTCTTGGTACGCACTGAACTGGACTAACCCATTTACTGTCGGAAATCGGGTAGATGATGCCGGCGTCTAGCCACTTCAAAATTTCCTTCTTCACAACTTCCTTCATAATTGGATTGAGTCACCGTTGTTGCTCCACCGTTGGTTTTGCCTCATCTTCCATCAGGATCTTGTGCATGCAAAATGAAGGGTTGGTTCCCTTTATATCTGCGATTGTCCACCCGATCGCTGACTTGTGTTCCCTAAGTACCCTCAGCAACTTTTCTTCCTACAATTCGTTAAGTGCAGCAGATATAATAACAGGTAAAGATTTTGAATTGCCTAAGTATGCATACCTGAGGTGTTTAGGGAGTGGTTTAAGTTCCAGCTTTGGTGGATCTTCCAATGATGGTTTCAGTCTTTCTGCGGTTACCTCCTTCGTGTGCAGTGGTTCAAATGATGTTCTAAATCTGGAAACTCGTGGCAATGAGTTTAGCATTTGTAGGTAATCCACCAATTCTGGATCGTCAACCTCTTCATCCCCCAATAATATTGCTTCTAGCGGATCATTTACCAAACTCTTGCTCGTGTCATCACTAATGATTTCCTCAATTAAATCCTTTCGAAAACATTTTTCCTCATCCGTAGGGAATTTCATAGCCTAAAACACATTAAATTTTACTTCTTGATCTTGGACCCTCATCGTGAGTTCTCCCTTTTACACATCTATGAGTGTCCTTCCTGTAGCCAAAAATGGTCTCCCTAGGATAATTAGGATGTTCTTGTCCTCCTCAAAATCCAGAATGATAAAGTCCGCGGGGAATATAAACTTATCTACTTTCACTAAGATGTCCTCTACTATGGCTCTCGGATATATGACTGACCTATCCGCCAACTGTAAGGAGATGTTTATAGGCCTTGGTGCGGGCAAACCCAATTCTAAGTATACTGATAATGGCATAAGGTTTACACTCGCCCCCAAATCACATAAACACCTGCTGAAATGCATATTCCTGATCGTGCATGGAATAGTGAAGCTCCCCGAGTCCTTGAGTTTTGGTGGTAATTTCTGCTGTAATACTGCACTACACTCCTCTGTTAGTGCCACAGTTTCAAAATCGTCCCATTTCTTCTTTCTTGACAGAATCCCTTTCATAAATTTTGCGTAGCTCGGCATTTGTTCTAGGGCCTCTGCAAATGGTATGTTGATTTGAAGTTTCTTGAAAATTTCCAAAAACTTGGTAAATTGCTTGTCTAATTTCTGTTTTTGGACCCTCTGCCAAAATGGTGGAGGTGGATAAATAATTGGCTTATTGTTTAGCTTTGTTTCCTTACCTTTCTTATCCTCACCTTTGCTTTCTACACTCACATCCCTATCATCAACTTTTTCATCTGGAGTTGCTGAATTTTCTGCATTAGTACCTTTGAGATGTTTTCCACTCCGCAATGTAATTGCTTGACACTGTTCATGGTTACCCTTTGGATTTCTCTCTGTATCACTTGGTACTGTCCCTTGTGGTCTATTATTCAATGCCAACGCAATTTGTCCTATCTGATTCTTTAGATTCTTGATCGCCATCTCTTGTGATTTCATAGCCATCTCATATGATTTCATAGCCATTGCTTGATTTTTCATCGCCACATTATTACTAGTCATGTATTTTGTCAACAACTCCTCTAGATCTGATTTCCTTTCTTGATATTGAGCTGGTTGTTGCTGGTTCTGAAAACCTGGGGGATATGATTGTCGTGGAGCTTCATTTTGCTGGTTGTTGCTCCATGAGAAATTTGGATGATTCCTATTTCCTTAATTGTATGTGTTCTGGTATGTGTTTTGCGGAATTCTGTTGTAATTGCCGATGAACTGTACAGATGCTGGATTAATCGCACATTGATCCATTGGGTGCCCTCCTGTGCACAACTCGCATATTATTGCCACTTGCTGTGCTTGTGCTTGTGCTTGTGCTTGCGCAGCTGTCACCGAATCCAACTTCTTTAAAAGCGCAGAAATCTGTGCTTGCATAGCTGTCATACCATCTACTTCTAACACTCCAACTGCCTTCACCTATGTCATTCTCGCTGTGGGCCACTGATAGTTATTAGCCGACATGGTTTCAATCAACTCGTAGGCTTCCTCGTAACTCTTAGCCATGAATGCTTCGCCCGACGCTGCATCAATACTTGTCCTGAGATTCCCATGTATTCCATTGTAAAAGGTGTTCATTTGTAGCCACTGGGGAAATCCATGATGTGGGCATTTTCTGAGTAATTCTTTGTATCTTTCCCAGGCCTCATATAATGACTCCCCATGTTGCTGTTCAAACATCGTTATCTCGTTCCTCATCTTCGCAGTTTTCGCCGGTGAAAAGAATTTTGCGAGGAATTTCTGAGCTAAATCATCCCATGTAGTTATCGAACCGGATGGTAGAGAATGCAACCAACTCTTCGCCTTGTCCCGTAAAGAGAATGGGAACAATCGAAGTCTCACTGCCTCATCCGAAACCCCATTGAACCTAAAGGTGTCGTACATTTCCAAAAAATTGACTAGATGCTCGTTCGGATCGTCATTTGCAAATCCCCCAAACTGAACTGAATTCTGAATCATTTGTATCATCCCTGGCTTAATTTCAAATGTATTTGCTGCTATTGCTGGCCTGGTGAGGCTTGATTGCAGTTCATTCACCTTGGGTGTTGCGAAGTCCCTTAATGCTTTCTGATCTTCGGCCGCCATTTCCTCTTCTTTCTCAAGTGTTTCAAATTCTTGTCTCGTTTCCTTGATCCACTTACACAACCTATGAAACCTTTTCACAATTTCGTCCTCTAAAGGAAGCAAGTCTGGATTTTTGAACCGAGTTTGCATAAACTGCTTTCACACCTGAAATAGAAGAAAAACACAAAAATAAAAATGTCTAAGTAAAACTTGAGTAATTAAACTAATATTGTAAAACTATTAAGAATTATGCTAAATAGTCCTCGGCAACGGCACCAAAAAACTTGTTGGGTAAAATCTATATATGCACAACACGCAAATATACGTGGTCAACAAGTAATAGAGTGATGAGTAGAGTATCGTTCCCACAGAGACTAACTAGCAATATCCTTAACTTACAATTATCAATTTCCTATTAACCCTAATTTTTTTATACAAATCAACTCAATAATTGTAATTAAAGAATCTAAATTAAAGAATAATTAAACTAACACAAAATAATCACAAATATCAAAATCTGGAATTTCAAACAATTAATGGAGAATTAGACTTATGATTTCACCCTAAGCTTCACTGTGATTCTAACACCTTTATTCCAATTCAATGCATTATCCCAGTTTATTAATCAAGAACACGAGCGTAGTATTAACCACCTCTCAATGCACTAATACCGTATTAACGTCAATCCACAATTAAGATAGAAATTCGTTAAACACCTTAATCAACTAACCCACTATATCTCTATGTGAATTATAATTGAAGAATGTTTAAGAATAAGTTCTTTATCCGATTACAGGCGATGTCAAGCATATTTTACCTTAACATTCATCAAGATTAAGCTATTCACAAAATCATGAACACATGTTATATCAACTAGGTCTAGATTTGAATATCCTCTCTCGATTCCATCCAATTCCACAAAGAATTGTTTATCAGGCAATTCATAGATTCAAGCACAAATCAATATAGATAAACTAGAAATAGCTTATTAAATTGGAAATCAAAGTTACAAATCTTTGATTCACTCAAAGATCAATCATAAGCCTAAAAAGTGAATTAGTTCATACTTAACGAAATAAACACTGAATAAATCATAGAAATCATCCTTCGATTACAAATAATAATCTAACACAAAGAATATTGAAAAACACCCTTCACGTAGACTAAAACTGCAATCGTCTCAAAAATCCCTTCGAAATACTCCTCCACGCTTGCTATCAAAAACTGAGCTTAGATCTTTGTAATATGTCTTCTCTCTTCTTTGAAGTTGTTATTCCTCGAGTATATCATGTCCAACACCCAAGTCCCAGTCAAATTCTCTATCAAATAGAGTTACATTGCCATACAAATAGCTAAAATTCGTGCCCAAAAAGAATTACAAACATAACAGACACTTAAAAACAACACTTCTTAGCCCCGAGCCGGGGTTCAAATACTATATAAGCCCGCTCCAGTGAGCTTCCTTTCTGTCTAGCTCGAATTGAGACCCCCCGCCCCAACGGGCTTGTCTTCTGCCAGATAACTTGCTGAACTTCATGCTATACTCAAATTATGCTCCAATTGACTTCAAATCACACCAAATAGCTCCAAATAAACGTTGAATGCTACAACCACCATTCTAAACATGAAATAACATAGAACAAGTAAAAATGAACATAATCACAAGGATTTAGCAACAAATAAGCATGAAATGGACATTGAATTGCGTATATGAAATCCACTTATCATGTGCTTATGCAGAATGGCAGAGTTATTGCGTATGCATCACGTCAGTTGAAAGATTATGAGAAAGGGTATCCGACTCCTGACTTGGAGTTGGCGGCGGTGGTGTTTGCCCTAAAAATTTGGAGACATTATCTTTATGGAGAGAGGTGTGAGATATATATCGACCATAAAAGTCTGAAGTATATCTTTACACAAAAAGATTTGAATATAAGACAAAGAAGATGGTTGGAGCTGATCAAAGACTATGACTGCGAGATTTTCTATCATCTTGGAAAGGCGAATGTTGTTGCTGATGCTTTAAGTAGGAAAGGACGAGAAAAGTTAATGATGTTAACTGCTCAGGACAAGCTAGTGTCGGAAATGTCTAAGATGGAGTTGGAAATTAAATATCCAACAGAATTCGATTAAAAGTTGTTCCAGATAGGTAACAGTTCAACGTTGGTGGAAAAGGTGAAAAATGCACAACTTCAGGATGGAGGTTGCGAAAAGATAAAACAGAAGATGTCTGAAGGTGAGGAAAACAAATTCAAAATCGATTCGGAAGGGTTACTTCGATTCGAAGGGAAAATTTGGGTTCCGTAAGTACTAGAAGTTAAGGAGGAAATTCTGAGTGAGGCTCACAACTCAAGATATTCGATTCACCCTGGAAGTACAAAGATGTACCAGGATCTTAGACATCATTTTTGTTGGCCAAATATGAAGGGGGATGTGGCTGAATGCGTGGCAAAATGTTTAACGTGTCAGAAAGTTAAAGCTGAACATCAAAGGCCAAGCGAATTGTTACAACCGTTGGAGATACCTGAATGGAAATGGGAGCATATCACAATGGATTTTGTGGTAGGTCTTCCAACGACCCAATAAGGTTACGATGACATTTGGGTGATTGTCGATCGACTGACAAAGTCGACAAACTTTTTGCCAATTAAGATTTGGTTTACCCTAGATCGGTTAGCAAAATTGTACGTGAAAGAAATTGTGTCAAGACACGGTGTACATGTGTCCATTGTATCAGACAGAGATCCACGTTTCACATCTAGTTTCTGGAAACGATTACAAGAATGTTTGGGAACACAGCTGAGAATGAGCACAGCTTACCATCCTCAGACCGACGGACGAAGTAAGAGAACCATCCAAACACTAGAGGATATGGTCAGAGCATATATATGGATTTCAAGGGAAATTGGGATGACCACCTACCATTGGTGGAATTTTCCTATAATAATAGTTATCACGCGAGTATTTGCATGCCGCCTTACAAAGCGTTATACGACTAGGAAATGCAGAACTCTGTTATGCTGGGATGAGGTAGGTGAACGTCAGCTATTGGGTCCAGAATTGGTACAACAGACTGTTGAAATCGTCAAAGTGATTCGAGCAAGATTGATAGTTGCACAGGATAGACAGAAGAAATATGCCGATCAACATCGACAAAATAGAGAATTTGATGTCGGTAGTTATGTTTTCTTGAAAGTATCTCCCTGGAAGGGGAAAATTAGATTTGGCAAAAAGGGGAAATTGAGCCCTAGATTTATAGGACCTTTCGAAGTTCTTCGACAAGTTGGTGAAGTGGCGTACAGGGTAGTTTTACCTCCAGAGTTGGAGCATATTCATAATATTTTTCATATCTCAGTGTTGAGGCCATATAAGCCTGACTATAAACATGTTATAGAATATGAGCCCTTACAATTTGAGAAAGATTTGTCCTATGAAGAAGTCCCTGCTCAAATTGTTGACAGAAAAGAGCACGTACTGAGGAATAAGGTGATACCTTCTGTTAAGGTAATTTGGAGGAACCACAATGCTGAAGAAGCTACGTGGGAACTTGAAAGCGTTATGATGAAGAATTATCCTCAGTTGTTTGCTTGATTTTGTATAGCGATTCTGGGGACAGAATCTTGTTAAGGAGGGAAGAATGTAACGAATAAATTTTTTTTTGAGTTGTGATTCTGGGTACAGAATCTTTTTAAGGAGGGAAGGAAGTAACGATCGAGAAATTTGTAATTTAATTTAAATATTTATTGAATTAAATAAATATTTTAAATAATCTATTTATTGAGGAAAATAAATAATTAATGAATTGTGGTGAATTAATCTAGTAACTAAATTGATTAATGTTAATTAAGTTGAGTAATGATAATTTTATCTGAAGGATTTAATTTAAGGAAATAATTAAATTAAATCAATTGCTTAATATGTAAGAAAATAATTAAATTAAATGAATTGTTTAATTTAATGGAAATAAATAAATTAAATAAAGTGATGTTTCTAATTAAATTAGATATATAATTATTTATTAATTATAAGTATAATGATAGTAAGATTTTTATTATTATTATTATAAGTTAATTTAAATCAACTAAACTAAGGTTATTTAAATTAACTAAATTAAGGTGTGACACAAAGTAACTATATAATATAAATAATATAAAAATAATCTAGTTGGGGGTTTTGGTGTATGGCCAAACAAGGCCTTGTGGCCTTTGGTCTAACTTAACGGATGAAGGCGCATTATTTTTTTTTAACTAATAGAGATCGTGGGAGAGTTAAGCCATATCAATTTATTTTCTTTTGCGTCTTATTTTTCTCCTAAGGCTGTAAGAGCAGAGTTGAGAGAAAAGAGAGAGAGCGTAGGAATTGAGAGAGAAGAAGGTTTACAGAGAACTTGAGAGGTTGAGAGAAAACCTAAGCAATTTCAGTGTTTAGCAAGGGATTATTAAGCATATTAAAGGTATTCTATCTAACCCTTGTATTATATATATATATATATATATGAATTTACGGCAAGTTTGTTTATGTTCTATGAATTTTAATTCTTTCAAAATTGTTGTTGTGTAACTAAATTATGGTGGATATATGTGATATAATGCTAGAAGTTATGTTTAAATAAGGAAATTGTATGCTAATTTCGTTCAAACAGTAGAAATAATGTCAGTATGTGTATTTTTGCATATGGCTTGGGTAATTGTCAATTTTAGTGGCCAATTTGGATGTTAAACTATAAATTAACGCTTGTATATGTTAGTTTATTAAGAAACGAGCATAACGTAATTTGAATGAGGCGAATTGGCCATGTATTGAATTCATAGTATGGATTTTTGGGGATGAATATCAAAATTTTAGTTTTACATGAAAATCATGAAATTTGAGAAATTAACCTAACTTAAATTGTTGTTAAATTGTTTTAATTGGTGGAAGATGTTCACAAACATGGTTGTGATAGTTTTATATCATTTTTACCTGTTATTATCACTGTTTGGTGGGTGAATTTCGTGTTAGTTGGGCTAAAAATGGCTATTGTTCACTCGCTTTGTCTCGCTTTCTGTCATGTCATATAAGTGCCATTGTACGGTGGCATATAAAACTATTGCCATTGCATTGGGTCCCGAGCTTAAGTATACGGCGGTTGATTCGCTTACCATACCAATCCGAGACAATTGAAAATCCGCTTATTTGCGAGGTCATATATAATGGACTTATGTTAGCTAAGCAAACATGTTAATGATGTTAAGGCATAATAGAAACTATAATAACATATTTCAATGTGTTGTAATGCAAAGTGTAAAGATTTGAAATAATTATTTAAATAAGTTATAAAATGAAACCAAATGTGATGTTTTCAAAGGTTAGAGATGAACGGTTAGGTTATGTTGGTTTGTAATGAGATTTCAGATTCGTTAAGTATGTTAACCTACGTGGTTAGGTGCTAGGTTAGGGTTATGACCTAAATAATGGTTTAAACCCTAAAGCTAATATTCATACAACTAATTGTTTTTGCGATTTCAATGATGTATGTAGGGTAATTGGAGATTATTTTACGTTTGTGTAGCTTACAATCAAGGCAAGTTTTCTAACTCTACCTTGTTATTATTGAGCAAGTTTCTAAACCTTATCTCCTTATAATTGAGCAAGCTTTCTAACTTCATTCTTTTTATATTGAATGCAAGTTTCCATTCCTATATTATTAATGTACAAGTTCTTAAAATTAAGCAAACCTAATCTATCTTGAATATGTTTGTACAAGCTCTTGTAACCTAATTCGTTACCTCGAGCGAGTTTTACTTTTCTAAACCTTGATGTTACTATTCAAAGCATATATTATTCTAATACATCGTTTCAAATGAGATTGTTCTAACTATAGCATTTTGCATGTATATCATGTTTATTCAATTACATATATTGTTGATATCCGATCTTTGACTTTGATAGCCTTGTTCAGTTATACATTCTGTATTAAACCTTTATTGATGGAAATTGAATAGTGTTCTAAAATTCTAGAAACACTGATAAGCTAGTTCCAAACTAAACTTTCTTTAGTGGGGAAATTCTAAATCCAAACTGAGACGAACAACCCTAACATAGGGGATTTTGTACGTGTAATGTTTAGATGTTTGTGCACAATACATGGTACAAAGGGCTTATCCCCCTAAGTACATTAAGAAGGGTCCGTATAGTCTAAATGACTGTTAAGGTTGGGTAATAATACCTAAGTACTGGGGACATAGTTCGTGGTCTTAAGACCCTCAGATAATTAAAGTTCGAACTTGATTTCTATTTTGATTTGTAGAACAAGTTCCTTATTGTTCAGATTTCGTTATTCACTCTCATGTTACTATCATTGCTACTTTCTATATCAGTGAGCATTTGTTTGCTCACTCTTGCAAATAACACTGCAGCTAAAGTGGAGAAAGTTGATGAGCCATCTACTAGCAAAGGAAAGGGCAAATTATCCAAGTGCTGAAGACTTATGAGAAATTATTTAAATGTTTTACGTTTCAAGACTTGTTTTATTTTATGATGTATTCCGCAAATTGATGTAATAAATTTAAGGTTAGATTACCTAGGATTGTTTTTAAAATGATGATGTAACCCTTTAATGGGAAAGATTATTGTTTAAGCTATTTAAATTATGTCGTTATCCTTTATGATGGGTACTTAGATGTAATGGTTTTGGATAGTGAGCACCAAATCCTGTGGGAATGGAGTATCTGGATTGGGGGGTGTCACATAAGTCAACACTGATTGTTGCCTCATACATAAATATTTTATCTCACTAGCACATTTACTTTATTTTTTATTTTACAATTATTCACATTTTTGCTTTATATATTAAATATATATTTTTTTTGTTTTGTAAATCTCAGCTCAAAAACCTCCTTTTGAGCCCTGGAAACCTCAAAATATCATTTTTATGATTAATACAAAATTTTAAAGGTTTTTAGCCCTTTGTTGCACCACAAAATAAATTTATAGGCAACCTTAATTTTTATTTTGCTTAAATATGTAATTTATATTTATTACATATTTTTATTGCTTTATTATGTCCGAAAGGAAGTTTCTCGGCATAAAATATCACTTATAATCAAACCTCGTCCCGTAGGACTTTACTAGATTTATTGTGACTTATTATTTTGCCAGAACGCGATTCGGAACGTCGAACGTCAAAATCGCTCGACGTGCCGATGCTCGGCGCTCACTCGTTTACAAGTTCTGACATGCATATTCACTCATTTTTAATTCTCAAATCATGAGTCATATTGTTAACGCCAAGTTTAGCCAGCGCATCCAATCACAGAATCCACGCGCTTGAACCTGCACAATAACAGATCACACACGAAGCTTGACGGCTTGTGCCGCGGGGATAGCTCTGGTGTGAGAATAAGTACAGGCCGTTCACAAGGTTTAACAATGGAGGTTAAGTGTTTAGTGCTCAAAAGTAGGTATTACCTGCTAATTATAACCTTAGCCTTGTATTTATAGTACTCCTGTCACCCTAAAATCCCTCTTCGAGTCGGTTTAGGACTCCTAATTATAGTAGTTCCCATAATTCGGGTCCAACACAATCTCCTTAAAGGGTGGAAGTGGAATCTAATCCAAACACTACCTTTGGGGTTACCTTTTCAATTATGGTTAGGACTCCAGACTCTGTGCGCAGAAGAGCCTACTGCACAGGCCCAACCCAACCGAACTCACCATCGGGTCTGAGCCTCCGGCCCAAAAGGACTCGGATGTCGAACCTGAACACCTTCAGCTTCTCCATGGGCTTCGGCCCAATGGGCTCATAAGCCCCTTCCAGTGTCAGGCCTTCGGCTCTCATGAAGGTCGGTAAAACACTCCCGAACATTGCCCCCTAGTCTCTTATTATAATTTATTTATAATTAAAGACTTGAAAGGTCAGGGATTCAATGATTCACGACAGCTAATGATGAGTCGTCTGGGGAATCCAAGCGGTTTCTCCTCATTTCTGGAGGCGCTACACATCTTCCTAGGAATGGGCCCCAACTGAATTTAATAGCCACCCTTGGGTTTCGTGTAGTCTTACTTATAAAAACCCCCTTCCGTCAATCACTGACACTTTTCCCAGACTTCTTTACTTCAAAATCTCTGCTCAAATTTTCTGGTAAAGGTGATTTCCGGAGAGCAATCGATCCATACGAACTTCATCTTATTCATATTTTTTTGGTCAAAATCATCGTATCTCCAGCTTCCTTTTGTTCATTTTAGCTTTTGAAACTCTAAATTCCTACCTCCTTCACTTCAAATGGAAGATTCCAACACTCCTCCCAACACCGAACAAATTCCACCTTCTGTCACCACCAGCGATCTGATTTTGGTTGATTTGCCGGTGGCTCCTACCGATACCACCACCTCCTCCGACCTTCCTACCCCGATCAGTGTCGAAGCCAAAATCCGAAATGCCTACCACTCCAAAATGGAGTTTTCCCATATCAACACCACTTCTACTGTCGCTCCTTCTCAAATTTCTGATATTCGAGCCCTTTTCAATATCCCCAAAGAATACAAGATTCGGGAACCCAAATCTGGTGAAAAGATGTTCTGGAGACCCGATGGTGAATGGGTTGTCGTACCTCTATATCTGCTAAAATATGGGGTTCGTTTTCCCCTCCACGAATTCATCTCATCCTTCATCTGCTTCGTCGAAGTCGGGTTCGCACAGCTTATGTCAAACTCTTATATTCACCTAATTTCTTTCATCGCCCTGTGCCAGGAAATGGGGATCACTCCTGGCCTCGATTTCTTTTTTGCCTTGTTCACCGTCGGTCGGTCGAAAGAACCAGGCCTTCGGCAATTGAACAAACAGGCCAACCGAACCGTCCCCATCAAGCCCCCTACGAGCAACAAAGGGTGGCACCCACAATGGATCTTTGTGAAAGGGACCGACCTCGCACTTCTCCCAAACTGGGCCTATCCCGAAGATCCTATCGCCAAGGTGTCCAAATTCCTGAAGGACCGGGCTGGTGCATTCAAAGAGTTCTACAAGAAGTGGAGCAAGACCGAATGGAGTCTGCAGGTTTTGTCCAATGACAGTTGGTTGTACCAACACGGATGTAAGTGTCTTACTCTGAACTACTCCACACCTCCATGGTCCCCTTTCTTGTTGCCATGACCCATTTTCTAACACGTTCCTTTTTATGTAGTGACAATTTTCAAGCCTGAAGGGGCCGCTGAATCCTTAACTCCTTATCCCATCATAATCGAGCTGATCTATCTTCCTATCACAGACAAGATGGGCGAGGAGGAGACCATCCCGATCACGGAACTCTCCACTAGTTACGCATCGGATCCTGCACCCCCAAACTCAAATACCGATACTTCCACCAAGAATGTACTAAAGATGAGTCGATCGGAGAAGATGGCTTTTCTCAAGTAGAGTAAGAAGAAGCCTTCTGCCAAGGCCCCCCCCAAGCCATCGTCTTCGGCAGTTCTAAAGCTTCTTTTGGAAATGATTCCGAAGTCACAACCCGTTGTTATCCGCGAGGATTAAGAGGAAGCCAAGGAGGTTCCTCTTGATCACCGCGTGAAGAGGCCCCACTTGGATGAAGGGCACAATCTCGTAGTTGTGGAAGCTGATCCACCACCAACTTCTATTCCTACTTTGAGGCCAAACCCTGAAGCGAGTTCCTCTCATGGGATGCCGACCACGTTCTGGCCAAGGAGCCCTTCTGAGGTATTCCCGTACCACCAGCTCGATCATTTCAAGATTTCGGGTGATGACGAGCGGTTTAGGGGGATGACCTCGGAAGAATTTTTGGTGGCCTATGTCAAGGCCCAGTGTCAGGTAATCCTGTTAATTTGAAATGTCCGCTTCATTAATGTTGAGTTCTTCACAACTGATGTGAATTTTTTGCTATGTGATAGGCCAACGCCATTCTCGCCAGAGCAGTATCGCCTCTGGCCTTCGCCACCAAGAGGGAAGCTCAGATGAGGACGGATGTCGAGCTGCTTGAAAGTAGTATGCACACAAGCCAATCATGTTTGATGATAAAGCATATACTTTGTAACAATCTTATTCATTTATTAATAAAAAGTATTAATTTATTAAAGGCTTTTAATTATCTACATGATTTGTTTTTATAATATGTGATAAACCCATAGTTTTAAGCAATGCTTTTAGAATAATGATGATGATCATTCTAATGAGATCTAAATTCTTAGAAAGCTTAAAACTAAAATAGTTCCCAATCATTGGATTACTAAATTGGGTATTAGTGAATCCGGATAGATTGGTACATACGTTGCTTGCTCATTGGATGAGGATGATTGATCTCATGATCATTTGTGTGGAGACACTAAAGCAAGTATGTAGGTGCTTATTAGAGAATAAGTTCAATCGAACGCGTGGCTCGCTAAGGAATACCTAATGGAGTTTTACTTGCCTGTCAATAGGAATTCCTGTAGTGATAGTAGTACAAGTAATCCTTGGACTTGAGATCATCATAGTATCTTGTGTATGATGAGTTACACTTTGACTTATTCCTTAAGACCCTTAGGGTATATCAAAGGGTATGCTTGGGTATAACAAGTTGTATATGGAGATAATATATGATCAATAAAGAATCTACCACTTCTAATAAAAGAAGAGAAATGTCCTATGTGATTCGATAAATGACAACCCAGTAGTCCTTGGCCAAGGCATAATGAAATTAGAAAGGAGTTTCTAATTTGCATTATTTGGAGTTGTGCATTTAAGGATCGAAATACATATAATTAAATAAAATAAGACTTGACAAAGAATTCCATATCTTATATTTAATTGGGACATTGTATGGTGGAAGGATTGAATTGTACAGTAACTATTTACTCAAAGGTTCTTTTATGATTAATGTTGAAATCTATATTATCCGGAAAGTCATTGATCGCTAGGGAGGCTTATCCTATTGTAGAATAAATATTATTTATTTAAATAAATTAATTGTTTAATTTATTTATTTAAATAAGATTAGAATTTTTCTAATTGATTTATTCACAACCTGGGTTTAATATAGAGAACCTAAAGGGTCACACCATAAAAGGAAGAATAATTATTTAAGAAGTTAATGGCATAATCGTAATAATATGTTATGTATATTTAATTTAATCTATGGTGATAGAATAAATTAAATAGCTTAATATTTATTATTTAATATTTTAGAAATATTAAATATAAATTAATAAGAGGAGTCTTATTAATATTATTACAATTATTATTATTATTTTAATTTCTAAAAGAGTTTAGGAATTAATTTAATATAAGTACTCTCATTTATTCCTAATTGGATTAGGAAGGAAAATTAGTTAAAGGTGTTTAATTAATTATCCCTAATAAGATTAGGGAGCCCCTTTAACTAAAAGGGTTTAATTAAATAATACCTTATTTTAATAGGGTTACTTGATATCTTTATAAGAGGAGTCTTATATCAGATATTAAGATTACGTCATAATTCTGTTGGTTGGAGAGTACGCTCTTTTTCTATAGAGATAGAAAAACTAGGGTTTTGCCAAATACCCATTTTCTTGAATCCTTCTTCTTCCTTGGTGGATCACCTCTAGAGGCCAAACACTTGGGTGGCTAACGTTGATCAAAGGAAGAAACAAAAACCCGGTGGATTCAAGTTGAACGTGAAAAGGATTGGAGGTGAACTTGTACCTGAGGAAGCTCGGATCTTCAAGGGTATGTTTCTTATTCATCTTTTTCGTTTAATTAATAATTATGCATAAAGGGTGATCCGGGTATATGGTTTGTAAAAAATTTTAAACTCTGATTTTTACACGTTTCCGCTTATTTATGCAATTTGATTGCGTTCTTGAATATTACAAACCTAACACTGCTCAGAGCTGAGATTCGGGGTCTTCGTTTGGAATTGAAGAAAGAGAAAGACCTTCATATCGAGACCCAGAACAAGGCGACCGAGGTTGAACGTCGGGCGGACGAACTCAAGGAACAATACGCGCTGCTTCAGAAAGAGTTCATCGGCCTCGAAGGTCATACCAAGAGGCTTCTTGAGGAGAGAGATCATCTTTTTGGAGAGAGCAATGAACGGTTGTAGGCGCTTCACCAACTTGAGGAGAAGTTCAACGGAGTTCATGATAAAATGATATATCTGATCCGGGAGAACAACGCCTTGAAGGATGAATGTGCCGAGGTCAAGCAGCGCACCATCGAGGAATATGAAGAGTCGCCTACCTTGAACGAGAAAATCATGGCCCAGTTCACTAAAGGCTATGAGACTTATCGGGAAAAGGCGCGGGCAAAATTGACTGTTGTTGGGCTCGATGCTTCCATTCTTGACTCTTCGGACGTAGAATCCAATACTGGGGATGAGCCTCCTCCGGAATAGCTTCTGTTAGGACTTGTAATTTTTTGTAATCTTCATTTTTTCTTATATTTATACTTTGCCCGAATCTTATACGATCGTGTTTTGTAAAAGATTTGAAAATATGAATGAAGTATAAAAATTTTGTATTTGTAAATCCAGTTATACTTGTGACTTTTACCGATCAGTTTGGTGTTTCGCACTTTTCTGATCGGTTTAGGTCCAAAGCTTATCTGTCTTGATCTAATAGTTTCCTAATTAGTTATACTTATGAATTTTAACGATCAGTCATGTCATTTCTGACTTTCTGATTGGTTTAATCCTGAAGCTTATCTGATCAGGTGTCTAAAAGCATATGAATATAAATGGAGTATGAATGCATCCAAGGAAAAATCTCATTTATTTCATCAATAAATCGAATGGCTTATATAAGTAAAGGAAAGAATGACTTTTACTGATAATACTTTCTAAGTCTTCCAGCATGCCATGTATTCTTTACCTCTGAACCATCCATTGCTCGAAGCCGGTATGTACCTGGCTTCGGTACTTCTACTACCTCATAAGGCCCCTCCCAATTAGGCATCATCTTACCGGTGTTCTGGGGGGTCGATGCCTCCGATTCTCGAAGGACTAAATCCCCAACTTCAAACCTCCTCTACTTCACCTTCTGATTATAGTGTCGGACTATTCTCTGCTGGTAGATTGCCAACCTTATCAGAGCTGAGTCCTGAACTTCTTCCAAAAGATCCAGATTTATTTTCAAACCATCATCATTGTATAATTCCTTGTACTGACTGACCCAAAGAGTAGGGGACCCGATTTCAACTGGTATGAGTGCATCGGTCCCGTATGCCAATCAGAATGGAGAATCCCTAGTTGTTGTTCTCGGAGTAGTTTGATACACCCACAAAACACTGAGTAGCTCTTTGGGCCACCGACCCTTTAATTCATCTAACCTTCTTTTGATGCCGTTAAGTAGAGTTCGGTTGGTGACTTCCACTTGACCGTTCGACTAGGGATGAGCCGCTGAAGTCTTTTGATACTGAATTCCCAATTCTTTCAAAAAGGCTTCGAATTTCGATCCCACAAATTGCCTCCCATTGTCCGAGACCACCACCATCAGAATACTGAACCGATAAACAACCCCCTCTTTGAAGAACTTCAGACATTATTATTCGGTGATCTTCTGCAGAGGCTTAGCTTCCACCCACTTTGTCATGTAGTTGATAGCCATGATCACGAAACTGACTTATCCCTTGGCCTTCAGCAAAGGCCTCAGGAGGTCGATTCCCCATACAGCAAAGGGAATCGGGGATAAGACCGAGTACAACTCTTCGGGAGGTTGGTGTGGGATGGTGTTGTTCAGCTGACACTTGGGACATTTTCTGACGAATTCTTTGGCCTCCGTATAGATAGTCGGCCAATAATACCCCTGCCTCAAAATCTTATGTGCCAGTGACTTGGCCTCCATGTGATCCCCACAAATCCATTCATGTACTTCCCGAAGCGTGTAATCTGCTTCCGATGGAGTTAAGCACTTGAGCAGTGGGGAGCTAAAGGCCATTCAGTACAGATCTCCATCAATAAGGATGAAGTTTGAGCTCCTGTGCTTGATTTTCCTCGCTAAGATTCGGTCCAAAGGTAGAACCCCATCTGCCAGGTATGCGATATATGGTGTGAGCCAGCAATCGAGCTGGTCCAAAGCTAACACCTCCATCTTCAGAACACTTGGCTGTTCTAAGACCTCTAGATACATCGTCCCATTGAAGGAGCTTGTTTCAGTTGTTGCCAATCTGGCTAGAGCATCCGTTACCATGTTGTCTAACCGATCAACTCCCTGACAGCTATGTGAACTGAAATATGTGAGCTTGTCTTTTACTTCAGCCAGATATCTGGACATTCTCACCCCCCGAGCCTCATACTCCCCCGATAACTACTTAACCACTAGCTGTGAATCACTATAGATGACCAACTTCTGCACTTCCAAGCTTCGGGCCAACCGAAGTCTGGCTAATATGGCCTCATATTCTGCTTCATTATTAGTGGCTTTGAACTAAAACTGAATTTCCTGTTGGACCTTGAAACCTTCGGGACTTGTCAGGATAACTCCTGCCCCCATTGACGTCTGAAGTCGATGATCCATCCATGTATAGAGTCCACGAAGTTTGCCCCTGTTGTGTATCAGTAACCGACCCTACATCTAATTCCGTGAATGAATATTCTACCACAAAATTGGCCAACGCCTGTCCCTTGATCCTTGTTCAGGGGTGGTACTCCAGAGCGAACTGAGTTAATTCCATCGCCCACGCAGCCAAATGACCCGAGACTTCTGGTTTCTGCAAAATCTTCTTTAACGGCTGATCTGTGTACACCACTATTAGACAACCTTGGAAATAGTGCCTGAGCTTCCTACTAGCAATGATTAAGGCGTAGGCAAACTTTTCCAGGTTCGAGTACCTGGTCTCTGCATCCCGAAGAACGTGGCTGACGTAGTATACCGGGAACTATTTCCCCCCCTTGTCCCTTAATAGTGCCGCCCCTACTTCCATCGAGCTTGCAGCCAAGTATAAATATAAAGGTTCCGAAGGGATTGGTTTCATCAATAAAGGTGCTGAATACAAATATTTTTTGATCCCTTGGAACGCGTCTTCGCACTCTGAAGTCCACTGGAAACTCTCCTCGTTCTTCGGTCCCATGAGAGTGTCAAAGAAGGGTAAACATCTCTCTACTGATCTTAACACAAACCTCTGAAGGGCAGCTATCCGGCCCGTCAACCTCTGCACATCTTTGTATGTCTTCGGAGATTTCATGTCTAAGATCGCCTGAATCTTTTCCGGATTTGCTTCGATGCCCCTTTTGCTGACCAAATATCCTAGAAATTTTCCTGACCCCAATCCAAAAGTGCACTTTGTCGGGTTCAATTGCAGATTGTGTCTTCATACTATCTCGAAGCAGTTCTCCAAATCTCCCAAGTGTTCCCAGACTAACATGCTTTTAACAATCATTTTGTCTACATAAACCTCCATACTTCGACCTAACTGCCTTCTGAATATGAAGTTCATCATCCTCTGGTATGTTGCCCCGGCATTCAACAGTCCGAAGATCATTTTCCGATATGCATATATGGCCCGATGAGTGATGAAACTAGTCTTCGGGATATCCTCCTTACTCATCGAAATCTGGTGATATCCCGAGAAGGAATCCATGAAGCTCAACATGCCATACCCTGAGGTGGCATCAATCAACTGATCTATGTTAGGCAAAGGATAGAAATCTTTCGGGCACGCCTTATTCAGATCAGTGTAATCGATACATAGCATCCACTTCCTATTTTGTTTTTGAACCAGAACCACGTTTGCCAACCATTTGGGGTATTCGATCTCAAAAATGAAACTTGTCTCCAGCAGTTTAGCGATTTCCTCATCTATGATCCTCTGCCTTTCTGGGGCGAGATTCTTCTTTTCTGTATCACTTTCTTTCTCTTCGGGATGACATGCAGACTGTGTAAAGCCACCAACTCGCTTACCCCAGGCATATCGCTAGGCTCCCATGCAAAGATGTTTCAAGATATACTGAAGTAGATCGACCGATCTCCATCAGTAGTGGTTACGCCAATCGACCCAATCTTAATAATTTTCTCTGTATTTCCTGGGATCAGCTCCACATCCTCCGTTTCTTCAGCTGGCAGAGCCAGCGGTTCAGTACTACTTTCGGTGAATGGCTCTATTTTGCTGACCCCGACACCCGAAGAAATCAAAGTATTCCGATAGCACCTTCGGGCAATGTCAAGATTGCCTTTTACCTCCCCAATCCCGTTCAGTGTCAGAAACTTAATTTTGAAATGGGATATGGATGTTACCACTTGCAAAGCTGCTAGGGTTGGCCTTCCTAAAATAGCATTATATGCCAAATCCACCTGTACCACAAAAAATCTGACTAGAATCTCTGCCTACTGAGGAGATGTGCTGAACCTGAATAGAAACTCAATGGTGCCCGACACATGCACCGGGTCCCTATTAAAATCATACAATTGGCCTTCTCTTCCCAACTCCATCTTCTTCCCTTCTAAATCCATCCTCAGATAGGCGTGCATGTACAGTATGTCAACCGAGGACCCATTGTCGATCATCATCCTTTTCATATCCACCGGTCCGACCTGTGCCGTTATTATCAGCACCCTGTCGTGTGGATCTATCAGATCCATTGGATAATCTTTACCTGAGAACGAGATGGATGTCCCCGGATAAGCCCGATCCTTTCTTGGCGAGAATCCTGCTACCAACAACACGGCCTCGAGATGTCCACTTCTCTTCTTCCCTATTACACGTCCTACCGAACCACCTAAAATTACATCAATCACGCCTCGAGATGGCTGGTTCAGTTTTGACTACGTATCTCGAGCCGGCCCTCTATTTTCCTCCCGAGGTGCTTTTGAACCTTCCCGACCGACCACATACTGTACCAACTGCCCATTCTGAACATTCTTCTCTATCAAGTCCTTCAGATCATTACACATCTCCGCCGTATGTCCGCGGCTTTGGTGATACTCATAGTATTTATCCCGACCACTCTTTCCGGGTTTCGGGTGCGTCGAACATGTCTCGAAAAAAGGTTTGTTCCGCATCTCTTCCAATATCTTCGCCCGATCAGTGTTGAGGGCGGTGTAGACTTTGTTGACATTTCTGTTCGGGAAGGGTGGTCGGCCACTTCCCGAACCACCACCGTTATTGGCTTTCCTTCCATAATTATCTGATCTCCTTTGATTATCTAACCTTTGATAACTCTTCTTATCCCGATCCCTGGATTTCTCATAAGATTGGGAGTGCGGTTTGTAGTTTCCCATAGCCTCTTCAATCGCTATGAATCCCTCTACTCGATGGTAAGCTTCTGTCAAATCCGTCGGAGGGTTGATCACCAGATCCTTCATCAATTTCTTCAACTTCCCGATATCCAGACCAGTTGTGAAAAATCCCAAGGCCTGTGGAAAGTTCAACTCTGCTACCGAACCAACAGCCTCCCGAAACCTCTTGACATACTGGCCTAGGCTTTCATCTGACTTTTATCGAACCTGGATGAGGGAAGCAGTAATCTTTCCCATCTCCTGTTGCTCCTGAACCGAGCGTGAAACTTCTCCCGAAGATCATTCCATGAGTTAATAGACCCTGCTGCCAACGTGCCCATCCATTCCCGGGCACTCTTCTTTAAGGTTGTTGCAAACATGTGGCATTTAGCAGCGTCCGAATGGCCGTAGTAGATCATCAACCTGTCGTAACCATCCGAGTGATCATAAGGGTCTCCCAACCCCTCATAGGTCTCCATCGGGGGCATCTTCTTTTTGGGGTCAGCCGTTACATGGTTGATTTCGGGCAAGAAAGGGGAGCCTATACAAGTTAAAGGTGTTCCCAGTGAACTCTTTACTGCCAGTAACTTCTCCAACTCTGCGACCTTTCAAGCAAGGGGGTCGGACTCCTCTTTACAAGGGGGCGATCTGTGTCTGTCCCTCCTATATTCAGGAGACTCGTCCCTCCTTCTCTGTCCCGACCCTCCCGGATGTCCTGATTGTCGATCTACTAACGGCTCCTTCTTTAGCTTCTGTCGTCTCGGGAACGGCTTCTGGGTCTACTCTTTTCTCTTCCAGCCTCTCCCCGTTGAGGTGACCGGGATCGGCTCCGATGCCTGTTCCTTTTGGAAGACGCCGCTTGCTCTCCAGCCATCTTTGCCATCTGCTGTTCGAGCCTCTCTTGCTGAAGACGCAGGGCCATCATGGCATCTCTGTTCTGTTGCATCTTCTTCTAAAGAATAAACTCCCTCTGGTCTCGACTGCCTTCCCCTCGGTCCTTTTCTCGTACCTCAAGTGCCCGAGAGTTATTCTCATCCGCACGACTAGCCTGATTGGGTGTATGTTGGCTGTCATGGAAGAGTTTTTGTCAGAGGGAAGCAACCGGTTCCTCCTGATCCTCCTGAACTCTAGAACCCAATCTATCCTTCACCGACCCCCTCACCGGCGTGGTTTGGTGGGTCTTCGCCTTTTCTTGGTTAGAAGCACCTGTATCCCTACTCGCCATGAATTTCCACCGGAAAAGTTAGTTGTGATTGAATAAGCACTAAAAGCCCTCTTTCTAGCGCCAATGTTAACGCCAAGTTTCGCCGACGCGTCCAATCATAGAATCCACGTGCTTAAACCTGCACAATAATAAATCACATACGAAGCTTGACGGCTTGTGCCACCGGGGGATAGCTCCGGTGTGATAATAAGTACAGGCCGTTCACAAGGTTTAACAATGGAGGTTAAGTGTTTAGTGATCAAAAGTAGGTATTACCTGCTAATTGTAACCTTAGCCTTGTATTTATAGTACTCCCATCACCCTAGAATCCCTCTCCGAGTCGGTTTAGGACTCCTAATTATGGTAGTTCCCATAATTCGGGTCCAGCACAATCTCCTTAAAGGGTGGAAGTGGAATCCAATCCAAACACTACCTTTGGAGTTACCTTATTCAATTATGGTTAGGAATCCAGACTCTGTGCGCAGGAGAGCCTACTGCACAGGCCCAACCCAACTGAACTCACCATCAGGTCTGAGCCTCGGCCCAAAGGACTCGAGGGCCCGACCCCGAACACTATACACTAGGGTAGGACTCCGGCCCAAAAGGACTCGGATACCGAACCCGAACACCTTCAGTTTCTCCATGGGCTTCGGCCCAATGGACTCATAAGCCCCTTCTAGTGTCAGGCCTTCGGCCCTCATGAAGGTCGGTAAAACGCTCCCGAACACATATAATAACAAAATTTCGGAGGTATTATAGACCTCATGGCATAGTATTTTAGAAAAATTTCAAACCGTGAAAATGAATCACCGAAGCTCATCAAAACAGTACGTGAAAAGGACGTCGAACAACAAGATGACGGCGCACATGCATGGCTTGGGTAGGGTAAGCGTGGGCCCACCGCTATCTGCTGCTACTTACTCTGTAGCATGCGTTTATCAACTTAGCTACTTCGCGATTTTCTCACGTCTTGCTCGTTTATCAGAAAATTCCCAACTTTGGATATGTTATACATGGTATACCAAAGTATTTTTAAAAAATATCACCCAGTAATTTTGCACCTCTTAGGTAGCCTAAAACAGGTCCCAAAAATGTCCACTCGCAACAATTTTCATCTTTTTCCTAGATTTACCCTATTTCGCTAAAACAATCATAACTTTTTTGTTTCAAAACATTTTTGAGCGATTTTTGAGCCCACGCGAAACTAACTTCCGGGACTACAACTTTTATTTTTTGACCATTTCCAAATTCTAAACACAGATTTCTAGAAATTCCGTGTAAAGTGACTGACCCGAGTTAGTTTTTCAATTTTGACGCGACTACTTTGAATGGTCATAACAATTTGCTTCTAAGTCGGAATTAGTCTGTTTTGGAGTCTATGGAAAGATTATTCATTGTACTAAAACATATAAAAAGCCCAAAAAAATTTTAACAAACTAACTAACCCCAAATCTTCATTTTAGGGGCAGCAGTCCACTAGTTTTTCTTAGTTTTAAAAACTGTTTTGCTTTTCTTTCATTGGATCAAAATTTTAACACCTAAAACGTCTAGATCTACACATAACACACCATATAACATGTAGATCTAAGATTTTTAAATTTCAATATCATAACTTGTTATTTCATCAAAAACAAACAAAATGAAATAAATAAATTATGATTAAGGTTTATAACTTTGTCTTATGGCTTGTTCTTCTTTTTCCACAAAGTAGTTTGGGTAGCATGAAGAAATTTTACTTCTTCCTTCTCTTGACCACCCGAACCCTCTCTCCCTCTATCTTTCTATTTTTCTTTCTTAGCTAATTGAGAGATGAAATAAAAGTAAAGAAAAGTTTTAACTTACAAATGGAATGGGGGTATATATAAACTAGAAAAGTATATCCATATTACATATGTAAGTATATATAATATCTTCCACAATCTCCTATTCTCTCTCTTAGTCATTTAAGATTACTTGAAAATATTAACAAATAATGAGGCTTGAATGGGAGAGTGACACCTTGTTTGGAATTGGACACATAAGGAGATTTAATTTGATTTTTTTGCACATGCTCTCATCCTCCCATAAAGTGGCGGATGAATCCCCCCTTGATTGCCCAATTTTTTTTTCTTTTAATTGCTAAATTAGCTTAAATAATTGACCAAAAAGTCCTTTCCAAGTTAGGTCAAGTTTGGGCTATCCAATTAATTTATTTGGGCTTTCTAAATAATTGCTTGGGCCATGTAACTTAGCATGGTCCAATGCCTTAATTTTTATCTTAGTATGGTCCACTCATTTTGAATTTTAAATAATTACTTACATAGATTTAATTATATAACCCAATCAAACTTTCTTTAATTAGGTTCAAAATAAATTGAGATAATAAAAATTAATCTCTTATATTAGTATATATATTTTAAATACTAAAACTCCCCAATACTATAACCCATCTTTGATATACAAATTATATAAAATACAACATAACATACTTAAATTACATATTTATTTTATAATTACAAAATAAATATGCTACACTTAATTTCTCATGCAAATATAATTATTTATATACCCAATATATTATAATATAATATCCTTACCTTATTAACATAAATTCAATTAAGAATTTATTTATTTTCCTTAACATATTACAATAAATACAATATCTTTTCTTTATTAAATTTATTTTATATAAGAATTTATTCTAATACTCTTGGGTAAAGTATATATAAATATTATGTGCTTAACGCTTCTTTTTACCTTATTACACCAATTGTTCCCAACAATTTTATTTCCATGCATAACATATATATATATAATTATATATATTTATTAACTTCCAATTACAAGTTACACCAAACATGCATACATCACATATAGAAAATAATTAATAATTTTATTTTCTCACGTTATAACCTATTTATATCAATTTATTTACATATAGCAAATATAATTAAATATATTTACCATATTACGTAAACATACATATCCTTCATAAATCATGCAATAATTTATATACTCATAAATTAGACTAGATATTTAATTTAATGTCTATTAAACCTCTTAATACGGTTTGCTACATTTAATAAGCCTTCTTCATATGGCCTGACATATATATTATTACATTTCAATTATTAAACCGTATTGATTTTTCTTTAAAAAAATTTAAATAAATCATCTATTTTCACTCTAGGTTTTAAAGTTTAACCTTTAATTTAATCTAAGATTTTATTAAATTTATAAATTCCCGGATTGTCGCAGAGACCTTATTTCATGGAAAAGTCATAAGCAGGAGTTAACTATCACTTCCACGATGATGGCAGAATATGTGGCTTGTTATCATGCTACTTGTCACGCCGTATTGCTGAGGAATCTTAAAGTATTTTGTGATAATGATTCTGCTGTTAATTTTTTTAACAGCACCAATTCGAGTGGTGCTGGACTATACCTCGACACTAAGTACTTATTTGTCAGGGAAAGAGTTGAAGATTAACGTGTTTTCATTAGGTATATTAGTACGCATGATATGTTAGCGGATGCACTTACGAAAGTTGTTGAAAGAATGCATATTGTGATTTGATGTTTTATGAAACAGCTCATGATTATGTAAAGTCCTTCAAAGAATATATGTACAAGGACTTAATGATAGATCAAAGTTATTAGGTTGATCTTAGCCTTTAAGTGTTTTACCTATATAGATAAAGAGATCAAATCTGTTAGGTTGATCTATGGCTAGAAAGAAATAAATAGGCTGGTAGTCTATCCGTCTGATCAACAGAATGTAGAAGCTAAAGCAGGATCGTAGAGTTGAGATGATCGTAGTGTATCTGCCTTGAAGGGCCTCTCCAGGAATCGTAGAGTGGTCCAGACGTTTGCCGAGCTAACTCAGAGATCGTAGTGTGCTCTCGGAAACGTAGAGTTTGCAAGATGAGCAAGTGATGATCGTCGTGTGAAGAAAGCGTAGTGTACTCTTAAGAGCAAGCATCAATATGATAAGACACTACAATTTGAATAGTAGAGTGTCACCTGCCTTGTGTCAGAAACATCAAGCCCTATCGTTCAATTGAAGATAGACTCCAACAAATAAGGAATGGACTTTGAACGTTGAAGCTCTCACCAGTCCCAACGGTACAAAAGATATCCTTAGTATTGATCAAAAGAAACGTAGTCAAGAAGCTAAGAAAAGGACCATTGGGTAGAGGAAAACACCTTTTCAGGTGTTAGGTGAGAAAGCAGTCTGCCGTGTCAGTGGGCCAGAATGCAATTCAGAAGATGTGCAGAAATGTCTCCATCAAAGCTCAGAAATGTCAAACGCATTTAATGCTTCATCAGATGACTTCAATGGATAGATTTTAAGGATCTCATATATACAGAATACAGACACATAAGAGAGGCAAGCAAGTATTGGACAAAATGCACAAAAACACAAAACGCTGAACTCTACGATCTGAGAAAAAGGAGAAAGCTTGCTCAGCTACTCAGTTCTTTCGAACAAGTTCTTAACTGCAACTAAGTAGCCTCAATCACAACTTAACAACTATCAATCTACTGAAGTAAGAAGTTCCAAGTCAGAAGGACTTGAAGAGTTCTAAGTGAACTGTAAAGAGCCAAGTCTGCTGGACTTGAAGAGTCCAAGAGTGAACTTAGAAGTGCCTAGACTGCTTGTCTAGAAGGAATCTGTGAGATTCAGAAAGTGTAAAAGACACCTTAGTGGATTTTCTACTCAAGGAGTAGAAGAGTGGACTAGGAGCTTTGAGTGCTCCGAACCACTTAAAAATAACTATGTCTTTATAACTGCTATAACTGCAATAACTGCCTTTCTCTCTTTAACCTGGTATCTAAAAGGTTTTTCGAAGAATCAATAATTCCGATGTGCTTAAAGATTTATCAAAATATTCTTTAAACAAAGAAAAGTTTTTAATATCTATTCAACCCCCCCCCCCCCTTCTAGATAACTATTGTGCCTTCGGGAACTAACAAAAGTCTTACCACCCAAGCTCTTTTTAGAGCATGTTGCCTGCATGGGTTTAACTGATAGTCTTAATTAGTGAGTTATTTTGATGTAAGACAACATTTTTGAGCTCGTTATTTTGAACTTCATATTATGTTTATGGTTTGTTATTCTCTTTATTGTGCACACTTGAGAACTTGTGAGCAAACGATTATGTTTTGGACCATATGAATGAGTTTAATCTATTACCACTTATGTAAACTCTATTAATACATGTTATGCTTAATGTTAATCTTTGTTCTAATAAAAGTACTAATTGTGTAACTAATAGGGATCTTGTGTTAATAGTGACACAAAGACTGTATTAATTCGCATTGGTGTTTTTATTTGAACAAGATGTGTGACGCCCCCAAATTCGGGTATCTTCAAACCCGACAGATGGTGCTACAAGGTACTACCATTCACACATACATTCAATTAAAAAGTCTCAAAAGAACGAATATGTCTTCTATATATTCAAAATAATATTTACATTCCCCATGTTCTTTATAACTATTACATTTGTTCTTGTCATAATATCAAATATATTACAACATTAATCCTATACTATTACATTGACAGTTCAACGGTCTGCCTTAGCCTTTCCTTTATCCTTAGAGGATCCTTCAGGACGTTCAATCTTAGCTGCATTCATATTGTTCAAGCAAGAGTGAGCATGACTAGCTCAGCAAGTACAACAATTCTAGTAAACAACATGCTTAAAATATAGGAATCATATATCCTCAATAACTGAACAATAGTTATGAAGTACTATTGATAATTCAAAATATCACTTCTTTTCATTCAAAACGTTTTACAACAACAATATTCAGTAAAACATCAATTCCAGTCTAAGACCATGAGCATTTCATACTTTCTTTGAAAAGGACATCCCAGCAATAAGTCTGTAAGTTCGACATTTCTTATGAGCATGTCTAGGTGATCAGCCTATGTTGATCAACACTACATTCATTAAACTTATGTACGTTTAAGTTGTGGCAACCTCACGTGCCTGTCGTTTGACGACAAAACATTTTAGCATCATCAGTCTTCTTTTGAAAACCACACCAATATAACTTGGTAAAACATTGACCATACTTTGATAGATTATAAGAAATCCAAAACATCTTAATTCTAGCTGAAAGAATTGGCTTTGACTTCATCATACATCAATTCATGCGTAAGAATACATGAATCACAAAGCTTGTTCAGATTGAACTGAAATAAGGGTTAGAATACTTGCCTTCAGCGTCTGCTACAATTATAACACGTGCACTTTCAGTCCTTAAGGTCTCTACAGTAGATGATCACATCACATAACACATTAGGTCATGAATAAATATGCATGGTTCTTAATGAATCTTACCCTTCTTCTCAATCTAATTACGTATTAGATTTATTACTATTGGTCTCGGCTTTCTGTTATATCATTCTTACGTTCACATGCAATTGACTTACTTCAACCCTAAGTGATCATACTTAAGGTTCAACAATGTCTTAACAATGTCACATCATATTTATTAAGTTTGTACTACTTCATTGTCTTTCCTTTTATCTTCATAATCATTCCTCTCTATGTAAACCACGAGGTTGGGCGGCTGGCTCAACTCCTCTTCTTCAACCGTACATGACGCAAAAGCTGCAGAATTGAAGACCCGGACGGCGGCTTGGCATGAGTCCTCTTTTATATATATGGTCGCGTTGCGGTGCCAATTAACAGTGTACCATGTCTCGGCCTCGCGCTGCGGCGTGGGCCTTTGTACCTTGAGTCACGCTGCGGCGCAGACTCTGTGCCTCAGAAAAATTTGACAGATTTTTGACTTTGTGAGATTTCTGGGCTCGTAACTTCTTCATTATAAGTTCGAATTGGCTCGTTCAAGAGCTTGCGGTTCAAAAATTACATACTCTACGTGTTCATGCAAGAATTTTATCTATATGACTTCGTTTACTCAAAATTCACCTATTCGTTCATTTTTAATGAAAACGATACACGTTCATGAACGTTCAACGCTCATTTCTTCGTTCTAAGTCAGAATTTGGTCATTTTCGAGTCCGCGACTCTATAATGACAAATATGACTTGTCTCCATCGAAAACCAATGTTTCCGAGTTCAAACACAAAATACGACTTCCATTCCGAGAATTTCACGAATTCGATGATTATCATCCAATCGTGTGAATTCCGGCAAAACTTCGTTACTAACGATTTGTTCATCAATCCAAATGGATTCAATTCATTATATAGACACTTCAACTTACATATTACAACAACTTATTTTCAAGTTAGGTTTTTGGCTTATTCTTCGTAAGTTCATGACTTAATAAATTATAATCTTCAAGATTTCATTCCTTATGACTTATTTTTGGTTTAAGTTCTTTAATCAACATTTTTACCTTTTATAAATCATACTAACTTCATATGACAAGTTCATCATAAGTTCATAACTTATTTAGGTTTAACTTACTTATAAATGACTTATACGGCTTAAGTCCATTGATTATCCAATCCTATGTGTTCTTAGCATACATGTTCATTAAATTACACTTCTCTTATCACCCTACAATAGTAGAGATGAAAGATATAAGATCATAAGATCATTTACCTTTGATGACTAGCTTTCTTCTTCTTGTAAATCTAACAAGGAAAGTTTGACTTATTCTTGGCTTATTCTCTCTAACACTTAAGTTGTTTTGTATTGGATGAAAATGAACAAGCAATAATGAAATTCAAGTTGGGTATTTATAGGACTTCCAATGTGAGGGCATAAGGGACATTAGGTCATCCCACCTCCTTAACAAACCTCCTTACTATTCCATACTTAACAACTAAGTAAACTTGCTAGCCACACTAATTACTTGACCACCACATAAAGTTCTTGGTCACCAAGTTCACCCATATCAACATGGGTTGCTCCATGGATCATTTTTTACCCATTGGATCATTAATTGGGCTTAGGTCCACTTAGATTAATTTATTCCTTTTGGCTTGTATTAATTTACTTTGGGCTTGTACATCCAATTCTTATTGGACTTGTACATCCAATTCTTATTGGACTTGTACATCCTACATAATTCACAAGTTCATTTACAAATGGCTTAAAGCCTTATTACAAATCCTTTACGTATAATTCTCGTATTCTAACTCGTATACTAAATCATAATATACGAAATACCATCATTCACATATACTCGTATAATACTTCGTATCATACTCGTATACACTACCTCGTACAATACATACGTATCATACGATCATTACATTAGATTCTTAATACTTGATTTTCCTAACGTTCTCGAACTAAGTCCGCATGCAAATATTACGTTTTTCATACGTGAATTATTATTACATAATCCATCTCACTTCGATAGTATAACGTTACGTATTTCTCAGAAGTTCAAAAATAATTCTCGAGCGAAAATCGATTAATAGTGTTTTTCGAAAAAAAAATCGGAAACTTTTATTTTCGTCTTGGAAATTCAAACACTATAATTCAATCACGTAGTCAAAATACTACGACTTTCTGACATTTCTAGGTTATAGAACGACATTCATCTTACTAACTCATAATAATAACAAATAATATAATTTTATTCATTATTTTATTAAATAAAATTATTTTACAAAAGATCTGAATTTCTCGGTCGTTACAAGATGTAGATATTAAATTAATACTTAGCCAAATTAATGATTGTAAGCATTATGTTTTGTATATAAAAAGTATTTCGGGCAAGTGAGAGAATGTTAGAATATTTTATTTACTTATGTGGCCTCTATTATTTATGTAATTATTGGGCTTACATATTGTATTAATTTAATGATTTTATTTATGGGTTTGGTAATTAATTATGTGGCCTATTAATAATATTACTGATAGTACTTAGCATAATGGGCCCTAGGGTTTCATAATCTTGATGGACGACCCTTAGCTATTCTATAAATAACACAGTTAGGGTTTGGTCCTAATTGTCGTCTCAAAAATTTTATACACCCCTATACATCCATCATAAGATTGAGACATACAATTAAAGACTTTTACCTTTAAGCGCAGTGAAAGCGTGATACATACAAGATACTTCTCTCAATTCATGTAAGTATTTAATATTATAATTATTAATTTTTATTTTTATTCTATGCAATAGCACGTTCGGATATATTTAATTCAACATGAGTGAGAAAGTGATTAATGTAAGATTGGAAAAACCGAAAAAGGAGTAACAGACTGCTCACATTTGTTCTAGTACAAAACTCCTAAGCTAAAGGAGAGAGAAAAGGAGACTGCTGTCGTTTATTTTGATATGGGACTACCAAGATAATTTTATATTCTTATGATTGATTTGGATACTAGGTTATTAAAATTGAACTATTTATTTCCAATCCTATAAAAATGAGTTGTTATAATTGCATAAAACAAAGATCATTCAAATATGCAATGCAAACACAACTCATTTATAAATGATTTAAGTGAAATGTTTAATTGAAATGAATTGTTGTGATTGCATAAAATCAATATTTTTTATAATGCTGTCGATTTGAAAAACCGCCTTAGTTAACTAAATTTGTGTTTTAAGTTTTATTTGGAGAGGAAGGGAAGAGAAAGTTGGGAGGACGCATATCTGCTTCCTTTTTGAGCTGGATTTGACCCATACTCATTTCAATTCAATCCATATAATAAGATGCTACAGACATGAAAATTGAGTAATTCATACTATTGAAAAAAGATATTTTTAAAAAAAATCCTATGGGAGAATTGCAAAAGATAAATCCTAAATTCATTTTTTTATACTACGTTTGGATTGAATGAATGGAATGTAAAGTGTAATGATTCATTCCATTATAGATGAAATGAGTTATTTCATACTCTTCCTCCCCCGAGAATAAAATTCATAAATTTAAGAAAAATAAAAATGGCTCAATCCATTTCAATCGCAACCAAACACAATTTTTTTTATTCTATAAAAATGAGTCATTCCATTCTCATATTCTTTACTCCAATCCAAACGTAACATAAAAAGTTTATGAACCTTTTGGTCTACACTAGTTTGTCATCTTTTATTTTTCTCTCTTATTTATACATGTGTATAATTTCATATAATTTCTACCGTAACTAAAGTCCCTAATTTGAAAAGCTAAAAATTAATTCTAATTTCATGGCCTCAATTTCATCCATGTTCTTCGATCTTATTCAATGGAAGGTCTTGAAACTTCTTCTATTTATGTGGGTGTGTTTTTGTTATTTACTAGTTGCCGAATGAAGATGAGTGCCTTGACCTGATTCTTAAAGTATGTTTCCAAAAATTGAATGATTCTTAATCTGTCGAACAAATTGTATTTGAATCGATCATTGGCTCGAGTGAGAGCAAATCCTCTGTTTCTATTTTTTATCCCCTTGTGTCCTTCCATTTAAATTTTGACACCTAATCTATTACTTAACATTAATTAATTCTAAAATTAAATAAAAGATCATGTATCAAAATTTAAGTAGAAAAACACAAAAAAAAAAACAGAAAAAATTAAGACAGAAGATCTACTCTCTCTGATTACATAAACTAACGAGCAACTCGTTATCCAAACGAATCTAGTTAATTAAATTCGAGCGGAGTAAATATCAAATATCGAGTCAAGTCATTCTGATAAAAAGTAGAAGTTCAAATTTTCGAGTCGATTCTAATAATAAATAAAAAAAATATTTATCAACCCTTAACTAATCCGAGGCTGAGCAAGGGGTGTTCGGATAATTAATTGAGAGCGCTATGAGCTGATATAGCCCAACAAAACCTTGGATAATTCGACCCCCAATTGGAGGCTTGGGGATGACGTGGGTTGGGGGCAGCCTATGGGCTGGATCAACTACCCAATAATAAAGAAATATAAAAGACGAACATCAAAAGCCACAAATAAAATTTTAAAAAAATAATAAATAAATAAATACATAAAATAAAATTGAATCCACTGTAAATCTTCTATTAACTGACGTATCAAGGGTCTTGTGCCTTGCTGCAAGAATAAAAAGATGATCTGCATGCATATTAATGAGCTGGTGATAATAATGCATTTCTAACCTGTATAACCCATAATTATAATTGAGTTGGAGATTTTTAAAACAATTCATATTTACAACTTATCAAACCCCATCTGTTCGGAATATAAACAAATTATGGCGTATTGATTGTCGAATTATAATTTGAGCACAATTTCACATTACAATCAGACTTAACAGCCTTAAGAAGAGGGCAATCAGTTCCCATCCTAAACATTATGCTTAAGACGTGCAAAGACACCACTAATATACTAAACAAAATGGGATAAAATTTACCAGAAGTTGAGCTTTTGATTAAAAAGATATTCACAAATATAATCCCAATTTAAAACCTACAAAACATGAAAAGATCCCGTTGTCTTATTTTTTGAATGGTGAAAATCAATATTAATCTACGTTACAAAGAATTGAAGCAGGTTTTCAATAATCAAACACTTTTTCACCTTACAAAGGAATCATAGGTGCCCCAAAGAAATCCGTAAACTAGGTTGACAAAGATAATTCTGAGAACTTCCTCCATTGACCTTCGAGATGCTATTTCCAAAGCATTTGTCGGAAATTCTAAATAGTTCTTATCGTGATAAAAAAAAAAAGGCAAGAGTTTAGCTTACTGACGCACAACTCGGCTGGTGCTTGCTTCACCAAATGAAACCGAAGCTAAAGATTTGGAAGCCCAAACCTTGGCATTCATGGCTCCTTGCAAATTACTTCTCTTGCAAGGCTCCTTAAGAGAGCTGAATAATTGTATTGCTCGATTGAGGTAGGCTAAAGGATGCTCCCACAAGCTCTTCAACCGCATGTTTAGGATATGTCTTCTCCAAGTAAATTGTGCACAAATACGCAGACCTGGGAGAATAAAGTACAGCAACCTCAAAAGCACAAATATGGTGGCCAAGGCCAAGTATGTCTCTTGCCGAAGCAAATTCTCGGGAGACCTGGCCCACGTGAAAGGGCAGCTTTCTAGCTCAGTGTTGTTGTTTCTCTCATGATTCCCAGAGTTTTCTATTCTTTCCAGAGAAGTTTTATCCATGGATGGAGTCTTAATACCTATACGCAAAAATTGGTGGTCAATCGAATTTTAAATATATAAACCTTGGGTTAAAAGGAAATTAATAAATTAACTATGTGACAGAAGGAGATAAAAAAAATATTAAGGATGCGTTTCTATGTGCTAAAGCAGAAAAGTGCAAGCAGGAAAATTCTGCTTGCTACGTAGAAAACAATTTATGATAAAATACGCTTATTGCAGGTTTCTGTTCGTCACATTTTGCAGGAAAATTAAATTTATTTATATTTTTATTATTTTATACTTTTGGTTGAAGGTGGGTGAAAAACTTGATATGCAAGGAGATAAAATAACAAACAAAATATTTACTACTATCTAAACTAGACCTGGCAATATTATACCCAACCCATCAACCCGTCCATTTAACCCATGATTTAATTAGTCAAAATTATCCATTTACTTAGATGACTTTTAGATGGGTTGGCTTAAATGGATAATTATAAATAAGCAGGTTAAATGGTTATTACCCACTTAACCACTTAATCAGATCTCAAAAGATCGTCCCGTTCGGTCCCCTAATTCTCTTCATCTCCTAGCGGAGAAACTCCACGAAAGAAAAGAAACGGAAACACGAAAGAAAGAAAAGAAACTGAAACACTAAAGCTA
This sequence comes from Panax quinquefolius, assembly GCA_020205615.1. Lineage (NCBI taxonomy): Eukaryota > Viridiplantae > Streptophyta > Magnoliopsida > Apiales > Araliaceae > Panax > Panax quinquefolius. The sequence goes on along the minus strand of CM035168.1, from coordinate 51,212,010 downwards.
ATGTTAGCAATAAGGTCTCTACTTGCCATGTTTTATACCTTAGTCCCTAATAATCTTTCTCTTTCCTTGCTCTATATCTATATCTGAAAGGTTTTTTTTCCTTTTTTGATTATATAGATCTATTATAATAGTTGTATCTATATATTTAATATTTTTTAATTGATTAAATAATCTAAATATTATTAAATGGATATATTTCTCAACCCAAATTTTCCGCCATAATCGAGCAACATGGATGATCATCAATCGAGGATGAGAACAATCTGTGGTTCAGACTTTTGGGTTGTATACGGGTTTATGGGTTCAACCTATATCCATTTAAATTTATCCTTTTTCAACCCATTTAAAAAATATCCATTTATGATACAACCCATTAGTAACTTATTATCCATTACCATTTATGATACAACCCATTAGTAACTTATTATCCATTAAATTTATCCATTACCCATTTAGTCAAACCCATTTGCCACCTCTAATCCAAACCTACAATATTGCTACCCAGAAGTATACGTGTTAATGCAATAAAAGGGAAAACACATTTTTATTGGCAAATCCTTAGATGCATCAACTGTTATTATACATTTATACTGATTGGGTTTAAGGTAACAGACTCATAAATATGCTTTTGAGAATAATTTAAGAAAATTATACATTTCATTACCAAATTTTCTTACAGTAAAAGACTTACCAGTAACATCACTGTAGAAGGTAACAAGAGAATTAAGGGTCCGGGAGCCATGATAGCGCACACGCATGGTAGAATTTAAAAGGAAGAGAGTAGGAAACCCGTGAACTCCATATTTAGAAAGTATGCTGTAAAGATTTTGTTAGAGATATTCTCAAGATTCAAAACAAAATAGTATAAAACAATCATCTACAGAGTATGTTGGTTCCAAACCTTGGCCTTATGACGGATTCTTCAACTGCAAAATGGGGTATCGAAGGATGCAAGGAAGAAAGGATGGAAAAACTTGGTCTAAAGGTTCCAGAGAACGGGCACCAAGATGCATAGAAGAGCACAGCAGCATAATCATGAGTATTCATGTGAACCATATTCAGTGCTCTCTGCAACGAGACCTCATCTCCCTTTACAACAGGGTTGTGTAAATACCGTTAGTATTTTACAATATAATATAAGGAGAATTATGGCTTTTGATCCTTATTACGAAGAAAAAAAAGAGTAAAGAAAATCAAAATAAGAAATCCCCAAGCAACATTTAGAATATTGCCATATGCACCACATGATAATCATCAGCTAATTGATTTCATTGCAAGATGTCAAAGTAGTTTGTTAGTCCATATTGTCATGAACTCATGCTATTCAACTAGCAATGAGAGCTGACCACGAAACAACTTTTCATAATGATATGCTGGAAGAAACAAAATAAGAAGATGATTAAATCTGATCAGCCAATATATGTATTAATTGAAATGCAGTCAGTTGTTAGTCAATAACAAGAGGTCTCAGTACTTCATTAGGAAACAAAACACTGAGTTCTCAGTTATAAAAGTGAGAAACTAACAAAGAAGATGGTTATTAGTTTAGCTGAGTCCAGGTCCTCGGTTCTTTTCTAAATTATAATATGATTATGGAAAGAATAAACATAAGGCACGATACGCAGCTGGAGCACAAGTGGTTTTGGAACATGATAACAGAAGATAAATAGTCATATGCACTTAAATACTATGAAATAACCCAAGTTTCTAGGAATTTTTTAGAATTATTCTTATCTATAAAGCATGACGTAGAATGTTGGCTACATTCTCTGACAACCCACAGTTTTAGAGGAACTACCGACTTAATATGATATCAGAGGCATGATTTTGTAAATTTCTGGCATCAAGTCATATCACTTCCATTCTAGGTTTCATTATATTAGGCAAGCATTCTTCCGTTTGTATGCACCTAAATCTTTCCATCCATATGAAACTCGCTTTAGCTCTCCATTTTCAATCATAGTTGTCACGGCGCCAAGACGAGACATGGCGGTAGCCAACCGCTAGGACGCCTAGGTGACGGTCATGGCGTCCGTATGACGACAAGTCGTTCATAGCGTACAATTTATATATTATTTATTTTACTTCACAAGTATATTAGCAATAAAATTTCATATACATTAAAACCCAAAACATAACACTATGAAATACCAATAAAAAGCATTCACAAAAAAAATACTATTGAATTTATTTCAACAATTGACCCAAATAAGAAATAATTCATCAAATTGAAATATTAAAGTATTACCTATTATTATTTTTGAGTGTATTACTAATTTAGTAAGTACTTATTACAAAATAAATATTAGTAGTTAGTATTGAATTTATTTCAACAATTGATCCAAATAAGAAATCATTCACCAAATTAAAATATATTATCATTTTTAATTTTTAATTTTGAATGTGTTATTAATTTTGTAAGTACTACTAAATAAATATCAGGCTCCAACATGTAGTAGCACTGTAGTACTACTAATATAATTAAATCAAGTGGTCCAAATTAATATGTTACATGGAGTTTACAAAATGACAAAATAAACATAAATACAACACATGGGATAGTGGATAGTGGGATACATCAAATTCTCTTAACACAGTGTCCTTGGAATATAATATGATATTTTTTTCTTAGCATCAACCCTTCATGTCCAAGTAAAAAGGTCCAAGTGTCCAACCAAGCAACAAGTGTCCACTGTCCACTTATTATGTAGTAAAGAAAAGAACTAAAGCACTGAAGCTGGCTCATGGCAAAACAAAAAATAAAAAGGGAAAGCACTGGAAAAAAAAAAGAAGAAAACATTGAAGCAGAAGCTAGAAAGCAGTCAAAGCACTAGAAGCACTGCAGAGAACGAAACAAAATAAAATAAAAGGGGAAGAAAAAAAAGAAGAAAGCAGCGTAGCGACCACAGAAGAAGAAAGAAGAGAGAGAATACTTTCAAAAAAGAAAGCAGCGTCGCCGTCGAACTTCAGAGTCGTACCTATCGGAGTATTTAGTAGTCGTCGCCGGTCGGACTTCGCGTGCAGTCTCTCTCTCTCCCCCTTCTAGTCTTCTACTGCGAATTGCGACCTAGGGCCAGTTTTGTCTTCCTCGGAGCGACGTTGTTTTGTGTTTTTTTTAAAACCCAGTTGGAATTTGGGTCGATCCATACCCACAATCGCTCACTCAGGCAACAAATCGTCTAAGTCGTCGACGAGTCGTCCAAGGCGATGACTTCCTTTCCTAGGCACTCGACTTACAAACCTCTACCAAGTCGCCAACCGCCTTGTGTTCATCGGAGCGACTGGCGACAATTTAACAACTATGTTTTCAATGATTGTTGCACATCAAGGGCGAGTTTTAAAGCATGACATACATTGTTCTCATTTTCTAAAAGCTTCAGCGAATAAACATATTGGTAACTTAACCCTATCAAAATAATTGGTGAAGAATAATATACATATGAACAATTTGACCCGATTTCTAACACAAGGGTGTGCATTTGGTTTGTACTTTCTGGATTCTAATACACCTTGATTTTCTCTTCCCCGTACAAGCAAGTGTTACACTTGTGAGTGATTATGAGAATATGAATATTATCCAGTAAATTCTCTAGCAGCTTATACACTAAAATATTTCAGTTTCCAGTAGCAGGCCCGCCCTAATAGAGCAAGAGGTAGGACAACGTGTCCATGTGATAACTGATAAGTGATTTTCCTGCAGAAACAAATTGTTCTGTTTCTGGTAAGTCCTCACATTATGTTAGTGCAGTGTGCATTTGGTTTGTACTGATACATTGTAATACACGTTGATTTTCTCTTCCCCATGCAAGCAAGTGTTATACTTGTGAGAGAGTATGAATAATATCTGGCCCATTCTCTAGCAGTTGAAGTTTTTAGACACTGAAATATTTCAGTTTTCAATAGCAGGCCCGCCCTACTAGGGTAAGTTTCCAATCATGAACTACCGAGTAAGAGGTAGGAGTAGGACAATTTGTCCAAGTGACAAGTGATTAAAGAATAATGGGTCGAGTGATTTCTGCAGTAACAAAGCGCAAATAAAAAGAGTAGGTTGCAATACTATCTGGATAGTGGATACTAGATACGAGTGCGATTTAAATAAGCTTCATATATGATATATACATTGTATATATCCTTTTGGTGGTTTTAGGATAAGGTTTTACAATGTCTTACCCCGATGAATATGGAAAGTCTGACTTCTAATGAGTAAAAAACCACACTGAACCAGTCTTTGAAAACGAGGAAAGCCGACAATTCAGGGGGGTGGGGAAAATCATTTCATAGTAAGTGGAATTAATAGCTGAGAGAAATGAAAAAAAGCATTTATACACCCTTTGTTGAAGACATTTTTTGAAGAAACATAAGTGTCACCCCTCTTCTGTTTAAATGGTTTACTGAGGGGAAAGGAAAAACAAAAAGAAGTAAAAGTCGAACCACTTTTTCTCAACACCAACTCCATTTGGGAGAGTTATGATGGAGAGAAAAAAAAAAGAGAACATGTTATCCATCCCTTGTTTGGAAGGTTAAATGTGGAGAGAATGTAAGAGAAAGTCAAAGAAACTCGACCCACTTTCCTTCAAAACCAAAAAGATTGGAAAAGAAAATAAAGCTGTGTAGTATACATTTTGCCCTCACTTATTTTGTTATGTGAGATTAATTTCTTTTAGAAGTGAGAATATAAAGGTAATTCTACATTTTTTCTTTTTCATCTCACCTCCTAAACAATGAATAGAATGTACTTTCTCCTCTCCATAAAACACCCAAACATAGGAGAGGGAGTAAATTATGTTCTAGTTTTTTTTTTTTTTTGATAAAAGAAGAAATTTTATTAATAGAAAAGAAATGATACAGAGATAATCCTATCATTCAACAACTTAAAAGAAAAGTAAATTCCTCTAAAAAAGAAAAAAGGCACACTTCCATAAAATTTTGGCATCTCTTGTTTCCAAATCCAAAAAATAACTAGCAACATATCATTTACTGAACCAGAACACACCACCCCTCTCCTAACACTCCAAAGAGAGAGCTCCACAAACCTCGAGCAACAGAACAATGCAAAAATAAATGAGCATGAACCTCATTACTCTGTCTGCATATAAAACAAATGTTCGAAAATATAACTTTGTAAGGCTTGCCGATTTTGATAGAGATCATTAGCATTTAATCTTTGTAAAATCAGAGACCACGCAAAAGCCACGATTTTGGAAGGGACCTTAGCTTTCCAAATATATGAAGCCAAAGAAAATAGATTAGAAATGAATTAGGAACAATAGACCGAGTCAAAAAAGAGAAGCAACTCATACAAGAAAAAAAAACAAATAGATCTAACGTCTAGATGCACTTATCAGAGGAGGATAAATGAACCAAATCAAGCAAGATAAGCAAAGTTTCCATTTTAATAGTCTCCAAAACAGTGAGATTCCTGAAGAAATAAAAATCTCAAGAAAAGAAATACACTTCACACTTTATGAAATTAAAAATGGAAGAATCATGCACTGAAGAAATACGATACAACCGATTAAAAGCAAGAGAAAATGATCATCTCCAACCAAGAATCCTCCCAAAATCGAATTTGATTATCACTCCCAACCCCGTATCTCAAATGACGAATAAAAGTAGTATAACCTTAGGAGGAGATGAATTTCCAAGCACTTACATAAGTAACATAAACCTCAGGCCTAGCATCCCACCCATTCAAATGCATACTGAACTTGCTCCTAATAACCTTATGCCAAAAGAAATGAGGTTCCAAACGAAATCTCCAAAGCCATTTACTAACTAGAGCAACATTTTTAAGGACCAAATTACTCAGCCCCAAACCCCCCTCTTACTTAGAAAGGCACCATTTTCCATCCAACCAAATGATCTTTCCTCTCATCACCAACTACCGACCAAAGAAAGTCCCTCGCTAACTTCTCTAAGGTGTCGGCTACACTAATTGGGATCATAAATAAAGATAATAAAGGGGAATACTAGACAATCAAGCCTGAATCAAAGAAATTCTACCCCCTAAAGAAAAATACACACCTTTCCACCTATCTAGACATTGAGTCACTCTATCAACAACAGGGTCCCAAAAGTAGACTGACCTAGGATTCCTACCAAGAGAAACCTCGAGATAAGTAAGCAGGAAGGTCTTAATAGTACAACCAGCCATAGATGAATAGACTAAAAGCTCCTCAATAGCCATATTAATCCCTGCTAAACTGCACTTGGACAAATAAATCTGTGTACCAGAAATAACCTCAAAAACTTGAAGAATTGTAGACACAATTTTAAATCCTTGGATCCCCTTTGAAAAAAAAAAAATAGTATCATCAGCAAATTGGAGATGAGAAACCTTCACCTCCTCGCGCCCCACTACACAACCCACAAGAATAGCACACTCCTTTCCCCGACTACTCAAAACATCAACTATAACGAATAAGAGAGGAGACAAAGGGTCACCCAGCCTCAAACCTCGCAAAGCCTTAAACCAAGATTTGGGCTCCCCATTCACAAGCACAAAAAAAATGAAAGACAAAAATCCCTTTCATCCAAGAACGCCACCCAACTCCAAACCCTTTACTCTCCAAAACCTTATCTAAGAAACATCAACTAGATAGGCTTTCACAAAATTTAACTTAAGCACAAGACCTTTTCTCTCTCTTATGAACATCCTCCACAACCTCATTGGCAGCTAATGTTGCATCGATAGTTTGCCTACCACCCACAAAAGCACTCTGAAAATCCAAAATTGTGTCCCCAACAACACTACCCAGAGAGAACTTTAGTAGACAAATGGGCCTAAAATCCGTCACTTTTACATAACAATCCTTCTTTGGAATGAGGGTAATAAAGGTAGAGTTAATGTTTTTCCTGATCGCAAAAAACTCATGAAAAACTCTAATAAGATCATCTTTCACCATATCCTAGTTTGTATGATAGTACACCATCGTAAATCCATCATGACAAGGAGCCTTCTCTATCCATCTCAAAAACAGCCAATTAATTTCCTCCTCTGTAAATGATCTGTCTTACAAAGAACTCTTCTCTATCACAATAGGACTTCAATGTAAACCCTCTACCATAGGCCTCTTATATAAAAATTAGTAATTCCATCGGCAATCGAATCAATATTCCTCACCATCTCGCCCAATTCAAGCTTTTCTACAATTTCTTCCACTAGTAACCTTTTGAAACAATTTAAATTACAATTTCCATCCTTCACCCAGTTTATCCTACCTTTCTACCTCCAACTAATTTCCTCACACAAAATCACTTCCTCAAATTCATTACGCAACTGAGAGCTCGTTTACCAATCAAATCCTCAGAAAGAACCTTACCCTCCTCAATTCTATCAATCTCCTCTACCTCTGCTTTCAAAATTGTTTTCTTCCTAATTCTCACATTGCCACACACTTCCTTATTCCACTCTTTTAATTTACACTTGACATAACTCAACCTTTTCATAAAAACAAAACATCTCCAACCTGCACACGCATTCACTCCACCACTATTTAATCAACGTGGCAAAATTGGGATGAGAAATCCACATTCTGAAAACAAAAAAGAGTGGAGCCCCAATTGAAGCGCCTAGATTCTAAGCAGACTGGTAAATGATCAGAAACTATCCACATAAGGACCTCTTGTATCGGGTCATGGGCGAATTAGGAAATAGAACCAACTAATAGTAAATTCTAGTAATTGTCATATATGTAAGCACATGGCACATGGGGTAGTTGGTTATATTTGAGTGAATGAAAAGAAGAGTAATGTAGGTTAGTAGCTTTACTTTTCAACAATTTTTTTTATAAATAGTTGTAAAAGGAGGAGTAACCTTCAAGTATTGAATATATGAATTTTGTGAATGAAATGAGGAGCTTGTTTAAGCTTTGTCTCTCTATCTCGCTCTGTATCTCACGAACACCGAGTATTCACTTTGTTCTTCCCCTTCCTCCCTTATTCTCTCAGAATTCTCTCTTATATTTATCTCTATATTTGTCTCTCTATTTCTGGTTAGGTCATAGCTAGGGCCTGAAAAATTGGCATCAGAACTCAAGTTCCATCCAAAAATCTTCTTCCTTCTAATACTCAATTTTCTTGTCGATCTTCAACTTCTGAAATCTTCTCTCCTTCAAAACCAAACTGAAATCTATCTCTTCTACTCTCTTCTATTTTACTTTTCAGCATTTCTTTTCTATAAATAGTTGTAAGAGGAGTAACCTTTAAGTATTGAATATATGAATTTTGTGAATGAAATGAGGAGCATGTTTAAGATTTATCTCCCTCTCTCTCTCTGTATCTCATGAACACCGAGTATTCACTGTGTTATTCTCCTTCCTCCCTTACTCTCTCAAAATTCTCTCTTATATCTCTCTATAACTGTTTCTATCTCTATTTCTGGTTAGGTCATAGGGCCTGACAAATTGGTATCAGAGCTCAAGTTCCATCCAAAAATCTTCTTCCTTCTAATACTCATTTTTCTTCTCTATCTTCAACCTCTGAAATCTTCTCTCCTTCAAAACCAAACTGAAATCCATCTCTTTTACTCTTCAAGCACTGTTTAAAACCAGCCCAGAAACATCAACCACTATAGCAGAATTTAACTCCAAAGCAACAGCAAAAGCCATCACGGAGACTCTGTTTTCATGTCGAACCTGCAACTCAACAAAATTGAGTGATTAGTCACTTGTTTCAGGCAATAATCACTTCCCTCACACGGTTCAGTCTTATAGTAGTAGCCCATAACATATTTCTCATAAACATCAACACCCAAACATGCTTCAATCCATATTTTGCTTGTTCTTCTCGATCGGAAAAAAATTTAAAGTTGCTTGATCTTGTTTTGTTTCTGTTAAGTAATTCATATTAGGTTGTTTAGCCTATCTAAGCTTTAGTTTACACATTCAAAAATCCAAAAACACAAATCAAATCCCAGATAGTTTAAATACCCAAAAACTAAACAGTTTCAGCAATATTCATAGTGTTTACACTTGTTACTGCAGTGGTAATTAGTGTTCATGCTATATTTTGATCCTAGGTGCTATAACTTATTTCGTGTGCTCATTTACTAAATTTTTCAATTACTCAGTTGTTTCACTGAGGATATCCATTTTTTACTTAAACAAACACTCAAGCTCAAGTAGTGTTGCTACTGCTGGGGATTAATTTTCAAACTCAGAATCACAATTGTTCTGTTATTCATTTTCTTTCTATTCTCTGTAATCATGGTTGGTCCTTCACAGTTGCTGCAGCAAGACTTTCTAAGTTACAAGGAGTTCAATAAAAAACTGCAACTCATTGATGAGAAGATGGATTACTTCATGGGTGGGATGAACGAGCTGTTGAATCAAAGAGGCTCAAATAATGAAGAGGGGTTTAAGAATCCTTTTGGGAACAACGAAAGGGGTAAGAGGCCTGTTCATATGGGGCAAAGGAGAGATAAGGGCTTCTTTAGAAATCCCAGCCATGCTGAGAAGTCAAGTGTCCAAACAAATGAAGAAAATGATGTCCAAGGAGGAACAACTTTGGTGAAGAAAATGAGAAGGGAAAGGAACTCAAGCATCACAAGCATGTGTTCTCGTCATTCATTGAAGGTGATAATGCTAGAAATTGGATCAAGAAATGTGAAGAAGCAAATTGTGAAGGAGCTCCTATATATGATAAGTATGATGAAGATAAAGGGACTTCAATATTTGATGATGTCCTAAGTAATAGATTGGCAAACTGCTACCATTGAGGAGTAACTTGTTCTCAACAAGGAATGAGATGTTAACCAAGCAGGAAATAGGAAAATACAGTGGAAAGGGAATTGTGTCTTTGATTAAAAGGCTGAATTAAATGACAACATTCAGCAAGGTACTACACAACTAGAATATGGAGAAGAGTTTTGGTATGAAGTCCCTGTGTTTTATAATTGTCCTAAAGTGGAGCAAGGATTCATGAAGGAAAAAGGAGTGTTAGCACTTCTTGAACAACGACAAGAAGTTTTCTTGGAAGGGAAGCTATCAAGGCAGCCTCCCATGTTGCAACTTAGGCTAGAAAATGAGGGTAGAAACATTAGCATTCTAGCTCCACAAGGTCCCAAGCTGAATTTTTTGACAAAATGGGATGCAGTCAAGGTGTTGTTTGTCATCCAATTCATTCCCAAAATGAATGGTTTGTAACTCTTGAACCTTGGAGAGATAAAGTGGAGATGTCCAATCAAAACATGCACTTAGAGAAAACCAAAACAACAAATTTATCTGAGTATGTTGAAAAAGCCACTAGTCTATTTCTCCAACCCTATGATCATAATAAGTACGCTAAAAGTTTTGCAAACCAGCCTAGCTTCCTTTCCAATACACACGACAAACAATCCCAATTCCTTATTAACAATTCCATCTTCTCAAACAACCTTAAAATAGCCTCCTAATTGTCCTATGAAAATGCTTCAGATCAAAGACATAATGGAATTGTCAAAGGGGATTTGCTACAATGAGTTTAGCATGGGTTTCCTTAATAAGTATATGGAGAATATTGAGAAAAACTTTAAGGAAGCTATGATGAACAAGAGCACTTGCATTTTCCCTGATATTGTTGGAGACTACTGTAAGTTCCCAGGTTCAGAAGTTACTACAGGACATTACAAATGCTAAGAAATTCTACAAGAGCAAGGACCGTGATGAGGTTGTTCAGGTTAAAGTTTTGACAGGTAAAAGCAAGGAAAAGGTGCTCTTAAACCAGGAAATCCTGCCCCTTAGTGACTTCAGAAGATACTCCCTATTAAAGTGGAAAATGAAAGAAAATAGAACTTCTTTGGAAACTTGTAAGAAATTCTACAAGGGTAATGACTATGGTGAGGTTGTTCAGCTTAAAGTTTTGACAGGTAAAAGCAAGGAAAAGGTGCTCTTAAACCAGGAAATCGTGCTCTTAAACCAGGAAATCTTGTCCCTTAGTGACTTCAGAAGATACTCACTATTCAAGTGAAAAATAAAGGAAAATAAAACTTCCTTGGAAACTTGTGTGATAGCTCCATTGATGCAGCACTTCTATCTTGTGAAGTTTAGCCCACAAAACAGCAAAAATGTGCACTTATGGTCCAAGAAACAGTGTCTTGTCTTTACTTATTTGAAGTATTTAAGCAAGAACCCCAAGATAGGTCAGTTTGGGGTCAAAGTAGCTTTGAGAATCTCAAGTAAAAGCAGTTTTTCTTTGATAAAAAGGAACATATGGAGGCCATTACCAGCTGAACCTTCTTCAAACAGGTTCAAATGGGGGTAAATGTCATTTCAATAAGATGAATTCGTGGAGTATTTTCATACCAGTCGTTGCACTAGGGATTAGTATTTATACTTGTGCATCAAAGAGGTGGAGTAGTTGGTGTGCAAAAGAAAGAATACCGCTGCTTATGGGGAAAAAGTTTCCAAATTCAAATTGGGGCAAAATCTTTCACACATCATATGTACTTCCAAGATACCTTGCAAAGAGTAGATGTGTCTAGCAAGAGGTTGCAAATGATACAAGATAGCAGAATTGGTGTTACTAAGAATGGAGAGAATTCACCCTTTGGCATCTATAAGTGGTCACTCTTTAACTGAAAAATGAAGCAAGAAGAATGTGCAAATGACCTCAAAGTCCTCATTTAAACTATGGGGTATCCCCTGAAATTCAAGGGGAACAACAGCTGAAAATTCAAGAAGGAAATTGTAAAGCAAGACTTTTCGTTGAACATGTGGACAGGCCTTGCAGTGGCAAAGTTTTAATGAGCAAACTCCAAAGCTTCATCTTTGATCCTGAAGGAAATTATGAAGAGACCAGCCTAGGTTACAACTGTTCTGTTTTTGGCACAAATTCATGAGGACATGAATGTTCTAAAGGAGGAGGGAATGTCAGGTCAAGGGTAAACTGGGAAATAGGACCAACTAATAGTAAATTCTAGTAGTTGTCATATTGGCGCATGGCGCGTGGGGTAGTTGGTTGTAGGTTAGTAGCTTTACTTTTTAGTATTTCTTTTCTATAAATAGTTGTAAAAGGAGGAGTAACCTTCAAGTTTTGAATATATGAATTTTGTGAATGAAATGAAGAGCTTGTTTAAGCTTTCTCTCTTTATCTATCTCTGTATCTCATGAACACAGTGAGTATTCCTTCTTCCTCACAGCTAGGGCCTGACATCTTGCCCCAACTCAGAAAAAGTATCCTCCCAATCATTACTAAACAAGAATCAATCAATACGACTAGCCTTTGTACACTCACTAACCAAGTGAATTGAGCATTAGAAAGAACAAAGACCATAAAGATCATAAACAAGAAGAACAAAGATCATAAAACTCCTCCCAAAAAGTTCGTTTATCTCAAGGTTGATTGGGCCCATAGACAAAAGAAAACGGCCAAGGCCCATGCCCTCTAATCTCTAAATGAACAAAATAACGAATAAGTACCCAAAACAGACTCAAGCCATGTCGCACATCGAGTATCCCAAATGACAATTATACCTCCCGAAGCTCACAAGACGGAAGAAAGACCCAATCATTAAACCTAGAATCCCAAATATTCCTAATCATCATTCTCGTAATGGTCTCCAATTTAGACTCTTGAAGAAAGACTACATTAGGGGCAGCCTTAACAAACAGCTCATTTATCAACCTACGCTTACGTCTACTCCCTAGATCTCACGTTACAACTAACAATCTTCATAATGAATATTTTGTAAGACCCCCCTCCTTCCCGAAACCTCCCCATAATTCACTAACGATTGAAGTCGATTCAACTCTTTGCTCCACCTTTTTTTTCTTTTTAGAACCATCCTTAATAGACTTGGACTTGACCATCACCCTAACATCATTCTCCATTGGACTAACCAACCTAATCCCCAATTCCCCATTATATCCAACACTTCTTATGGGTCTCTATATCATCACTTCCCCTAAAGGATGTAAGACTAGGCAATCTCCCTTATCCCCTACTTACCTTTGGCAATTCAGTATCGAAGAGACAAGCTTAGCATCCTTAGTTTTTGTTCCCCAAAGCAGGACTTGAAAAATCATCCACCAATAAATTATTACCACCCTCAGATCGAAGAGAAAGATTATGAACATGAGTAGGAATAGAAATAATAGGAACAACAGAAGGCACAAGAGAAGGTATAAAAGAAGGCACAAAATTCCCTCCTTCATCAACGTCAATAAACGTCAATAATGTTAGTCTCTGAATCCACAAGATTGCTACTTAGATTTTAAGAAATAAACCCAACTAAATTATTTCTATCATCTGAACTTTGCCCATGAACAACCAGTTCCCGCATATTCTCCTCCACTTGAAGCTTTGAACCCTCAACCTTGGAATTATCAAACAAGTCAGCCCCACCTACTGCCAACAAACTCTCACCACAATTATCTCGATATTGTAAACCAGGAACAAGAAAATCGTCGAGCTCATCGGACGCAACATCCAAATCCCAATCTGCATCATCATCTGAAACATTGCCAGACTCCTCCAAAGAACTATCATTCGAGTCCAAGTCTGTCCCTCCACCAATAGTTTGAGATTTTGGATCGAAGGGAGCTACTAGATGACCTGACACAATGTGACTATCACCAACTTGCCCTGGAAAGGAATCAAAATTCATTAAAACTACTGATACTGATTGCTTACTTAAAAACCTCAATATGAAAGATTTCGTGGATGACAGAAGTAGTCAGACACTGCCGATTTTTATTCATCAATACTTCCGGAAACATAACCTTCCCGGCCTCACTAGTAGAAGTCCTTGTATCGTCATCCCTAGACACCACTGCCTTCCCTTTTAACTTCAAATTATTATCATCCACTGCAAAGACTAGTCCAACTCCTATGTCCGCTGCTGCTTTCTTACCAAAGTAGGCTGATTTTGAACAAGTTTAGGCTTGTAAATAAGTTTCACCAAATTAGAAGATTTTTTTGTCCCGAATTAGGAAAAACTCTCAAATGATTTACAGGATAAGTGAGTCTTCCAAACACTGAACCCCTACAATAATCAGCTCCTTTATTGAACTTCTTTAAAACATAGCACCCATTTCCTCTGTTCCCAACCTCTATTTGTTGCTGAAAATGACCTCTACCATCCTCCGTACAAGCACCAAATCTTGCTCTTTTAAAGTTCTCATGCATAGAATGAACATCCTGCACCAAATCTCGCTCTGTTAAAGTTCTCATGCATAGAATGAACATCATGTGACCACAAAAACATTAGGATTCAACGGAGTCCACCCAAAATCTGCCGGAGGAGAACCCATCACCGGAAATATCTCCTCAGAAATACAAATTTTAAAACATCATTCTCCATAAGAAATTGAAATCGAGCGGGGAAGCGCTGCACCTTCTTGAACTGGAATACGCACTCTGTCCAATCCACTAAAGTTGAAAACGGCATCCACATCCATAAAACCATTACATAAATCTCCAATATCTATAAAAACAGAAAAACCCCAAAGATGAAGGGGCAACCCTGTAACTGATAGCCATCTTCCTTGTCCTCGATTCTGTAAATCTGAGCAACACACATTTCTGTCCAAAAAATCTAAATGGAGAAAAACCCTTTGCTTGCTTCTTTGTCCATACATCAAAACACGGTTAGCTGGAAGTGGAAGAACTCGAATAAAGGTAGCAACATTCAAAACTCTGTTCTCATATTTTCTCTCCTCTTCTCTTCTTTTTCCCACCAATCTCCCAAACATAGTGAGATCTAGAGGAGAAAGTTTCATTAATGAAACTTTTGTATTCCCATTTTACCCTCCATATATTTTTATGCTATGAGATCATTATTCTTAGAAGTAATGGTATGACAATATATTTAAATTTTTTTCTCTTTCTTTTCTTCTCCAATCTGAAACAAAGGAGAGAATAATTACTTTTCTCTCCATTAAACTTCCAAACATTGGAGAGAGTAAACTTTCTCTTCTCTCCATCAATCTGCCAAACATAGCAATAGAGTAGGAGATGGAAACCAAAAGAAACATTAGAACTGATACAACCTTGACCGAAGAATGTCTAGATTACAATTAAGTACACGAGTCCCTTTGAGGGGCTAATGTTACTTGGAAAATGTTGGGGATCCAAGACAGTCCATAACAAAGGCCTTAATACACCTATTAAACCCAACTTAAACCAAATACTTAGGTTCATAGGTCTTGGGCCTAACATTGTATTTGCCTTCAACTTCACACTTGAACTCCAATATGTAACTATATCAACTCAGATGTTAGCTTAACAAATCTCCCACTTTATATGTGAGTACCAACATCGTGGAACTACGAAAATTGCTATCAGCCCATGATCCATGATCCTGAAAGATTCTCAAGTGATTACTCAATTAATGTGCAGACCTCAATATGTTGAGTGATGGCATTTCTGAAATAGTTCCTACATTCCTTTTTAAGTGTCGTTTTAGGAATAGACACATAGTTAAAGAATGTAATTCATGTTTTGACTAATAGATCAGATTAGGTATAAAACATCAATATTACATTTACAAAACCAATGGAAGACGAGAGGAAAAAGAGGAAAGATTATTTCATTGGAGTAAAATTAGTTGAAAAGATGAGAGAGAAACAAATATGTATTTAATGTTTACGGGTATTGTGGGAAGTTTAGTAATTAATTCTACTTTGGAATTTGTAAAAAGTAAAAAAAAAAATTGTTAAAAACGACACTTATAAAATAATGGGGGAGTAATTGCTTAAGCAATGTGCAAGCATCAGTGTGTTGAAGTATAGAGAGTATATATACACTAAGGAGAGCAATTCAAAAATATTGGGCACACATGCGAAGGGGAGATTTGTTAAGGTAACATGTGAGTTGACATAGTCCCACATCGGCGTTCGAGTGCAATGTTAAAGGCTTAATATACAAGCTTGAACAAAGACCTATCAACTTAAACTTTTGGATCTAAGTTGTGCTCAACATGTGTATTAGACTTCTATATATATTCCTTTCGCTTCCTAGTAGAATACTTTGTGACTGATTACAAAACTACCCATGCTTATAGTGTAAGATTTTGAAAGATTTGTACAAGTTATACGTTTTGTCACCACCACTTTGTGGAAAATCGTTAGGTATGAATATGTAGTAACCAAATAGAAACATGCTCATGAAATGTCTAAACCTAGCAAGAAAGATAACAAGCTAAAATTAAAGGCACCATATGAGGTCTAAAATAGGAACCCTTAGAAAAGTTTTTGGAATAATACTAAGTACAACAAAGCAGCCAAAGGCAACTGGCCTAGATTGTAGATAACTTAAATTTCATTGATTGTCTAAAACAAGCTGAACAAGTAACTCCAAGTTTTACCAACAGCTCTAATTATCTCCAATTTCCAAAATTCTTCCTTCAAACACAAAATCCCTAGTTCCCATCTTTAAACCCCAACTACTTTTAAACATAACATTCCAATTTTTACAACTGCCATATGGGTGCAATCAAAGTCTTCATATTTACTCAGACTAAATATATACAATTGTCAAACATTTCAACCCAAACACGTCAAATCTAAATAAAGCATATGTCTATACGCCCATAATCTATCAAAAAATAACGCTCAAATGCCATCAATTCTGTTTCCCAGTAAAAAGAAAAAGAAAAATCATATTACCAATATTATCAACCAAAACAAAACAATTTCATCATTTTTCTTCCAAGAAAAACAAAGAACACAATCCACCTTTTCCACCCACCATCCACAATTTGGTCAAAAAACATAAAATTTATAAACCAGCAATTTTTGCTGTTTTGCATAATTAAAATAGAAAATGAACAAAGTAAGCCCTTAAACATTATTTTGAACATATCAACCGCACATAACAATAAATTTACATGTAAATAAAGCTGTGAAATTACCTCAATAACACCACTAAAATCGAAAGATTCAATCCCGTTCAAAGGACAAATCGAATCTCCCATTCCAAAGATCGATTCCGTAACCGATTGCGGAGGACAAGCCGCTGATGTCGGAACTCTAGCATGTTCGGCGCACGCTAGCTTACCGAAAACCATCAACAGAAGCAACCCAGTTTCCAAACCCTTCGCTTTTGCCATATGATGATGATACATAATTGGATACAAATAGAAACAAAAATCAAAACCCACCAAGGAAACTCTACCTTAAGAGGAGATCGTAGTAGAAGAGGTGGAGAAGGACAGAAGAAGGGGGCGGAGAGCGAGCCCAGCGCATGTTAGCGTTGAGGCTCAGATTGTTTTATTTTCAGGGAATCAAAAATGGAATTTCGTGATTCTAATATCATCACCGTGTAATAGTACCATCTCTTTCCTTCCCATTTTTGTCTTCTTTTTTTTTTTTTTTTTTTTTTTGTTAAAATTTAACACAAAACGGTTGGTTTGTGTTATTCACATGTATAAAAATGGAAATGGGGTCTTATAAAAATCCTATAGTTTAAAGATGGTCATTAATGTAACGTTCCGAAATTTGGTCTATTTTTACGCTCGAATTCCGTACGTTACGGTCTCACTTCTTTCCAAACATACATCATTATATAACTAAATATAACAACATACATCCTCAAATCCCATGTTCTAATACCTCATAACCTCGTTCATTACAAATAATTATAATTACATTATTCTTTACATATTACAAGAGTGACTTTCATCTGCCACCAAGGATACATAACAGTTTATTAAACTATTTTATAGTTTAATTACATTATCATACATTACAAGTCTTAGCTTGATCTTCAGGCTCATTCATATACTGAATGGCACTTCGATCGAGATCTGGCCGACTTGATCTTTACGGGATCCTTAAGTTCTTTTAACATTGTTCATTTGAAAATATTTTTATTTAAAGCAAGTGTGAGCATTCAATTGCTTTCGTGAAGTCATGCTATGATTGAATAAACAACTTCAAGAATTTAAACATTCCTTAAGACCTCAATAACCGAACAAAGGTTATGAAGCAACTTGAATAATAGAAATAATTCTGATTCCTATCATTTTAAAACAATAATCACATTCACTTTGTAATACTTTCATTCTTCTACCTTTTTCATACACATCCTGTCAAGCTAGAATTATTAGCACAGACTTAACAATAACGGTTCATGTATAAATAGAACATTCTCATATTGAACAGTTCAATCACAGAACATTTCATCTCATAAAAACACTGAAATGTTAAAATTATGGCACAAGGCCTCATACATTCTACCACCTTGTACAAATATCTCACATTTGCATATAGACAAAACTTCTCATGTTCAATATCTGAGAAATTTTAAGAAACTAGCATTTATTTAGAATATTAATGAAGTTAGAAAACTTGCCTTACGCACAGCTACAGCTTAAAGTTTACGCTGAACTGTTTATCGCAATCCCTATATAACATATAAGGAAATAGCACATACACCAATTAGTCATATACTTGACTTTATGCATTGGTTTACTTAACTTTACTTCTTAGGGTTCGCGTTCTTGCAATCTAAGTTTACGCGATTAACTTTCTTTACCGATTTACGGCTTCATGACATACGGAGATGTCTTACTCATACGATCATCGTCTTTGATGATTTACATCCTTACCTTCTTCTTACAACTCTTCTAGGACTCAGCACACATCGTGTCTCTGCTAGTAGTCCATATGGTACTCTGAGTGGTTTCCTACAAACAGCAACAAACAAGTTCACGTCTTATCTACAGTGTCTTTCACAGTGAGTTAGATCGGTTGCCAGTTTTGTATATACCTCCGCTCTCTGAAGGAATTGTTTAGCCCAACTCTCATATGTCAACCATCAAAGATTACGATTGTACCATAACCTAAACTTATCTTAACTTATTCGGACCATTAAGAGAAATGTTTTATTGCGACCTCGTCACTCAACGTCTAAGGAATCATAATTATAGTAATCCCCCACGTTTGTTTTATCGCTACTACGGTCTCCGGATATCGGCTCCGTAATTTATGTTTACATTCTTTATCTTTTAATCCCATTCAATCTTTTCATTCAACCTTCATTAAAGGTTTAAAACACTTGATTAAGTGTTACATTAGGCGAACTATATATTCTTTATCTTCCCTTACATTTTCCCCAAGAGTTGAGCAATTAAAAGCTCTTCTCTGGGTCAGCTCAGCACCGGCGCTACGGCGCCACCTTCCTTCTTCTTTCTCGCGCTACAGCGCCACTTAGCAATATGTTCCTTCCGGTGGCGCTTACAAAGATCGCCTCCCAAGTATGGTCATAATAATGCTAGCCAAGCCTAAAACATTGAAAAAAATATCTAAGTGTTGCACTATTTTGAGATGCTTACTTCACAATCTCATAACTTATTCGTTATAACTCGGAACGAGGTTGTTCTAAAGTCATTCTTCATGAAGTTTAATTCGTTCTTCATGAACGTTTCTACCGTTCCTAACCAAGCAATAAGCAACTAACTTATACGCGATGGTTTTAAACTTTTCCATCAACAAGAAGTTATACTACGATGGTTTTAAATTTGTCCATCAACAACATTCTTCGTGTTCTTCGCGTTCTTCATTTTTAATCGATATTTTGATTACGATTTCACTTTTTCTTGGAATTCAGTGTTATAAAACACCATTCCTTACTTATTTCACCGAATCGTTCATATGATTCATTCAGATCACTCAAATTCATTACGAAACTCATACTTCCTTAAGAAATTTATAAACTAAACTTCTAATTCTTATTTCTTCATTTTAACCATATGAAATCATTTTAACACCTTCTATTTCTATTCTCATTAAGCTATGTTCTTAACATAGAAAACTTAAAGAAAATTTATATTAAACTAGGTTTTGGATTACCTTTCTTCTTTAATCTTCTTCCGTTGGAGAAAGTTTTCACTCGGGCTAGCTTTTCTTCTTCCTTCACCTCTTCATCCGAACTCTCTCTCTCTCTCTCTCTCTCTCTCTCTCTCTCTCTCTCTCTCAAGTGTTGGTGAATTTTTCATTAACCAACAAATGAGCTTAAACTTCTCTTATATAGAAAACAAGGGCTAAGGGTAAAATAGTCATTTCGCCCCTAAAGTTACTATTCCAACCTCTTTACTATTCACACCTCCTTACTATTCACGAAACTTCTCCTGGAAGCTTCGTGGTTCCGTCTTGCGGAATTCGTCCGACAGTTCAAAAAAACTGCGATTCTCGGAATCCAAATATTTTTGGATATTTCGTCTTTCCTTTACCGATTAACTTTTACGCATTCTTCGGATCTCCAAAAAATTGAAAAATACTTTTTGATGATAAGTGTTTTCCTTCACGTTTTTTCCTAACGTAGTTAAACGAATGAAAAGTATATAATAGTACTTTTCGTCATTTTTATTTCATCCGATTTCTGCACGTTTTTCGAGAAAAACTTTTATTGGCTTACTTAATTTTTTTACGATATATTATCGTCAAATCTTTTGACAGAATGTCATTTCGACATATCGAACTCTCGAAAAGGCTTAGGTTATTCAAACCCTAACCCTTAGGGTTTCATCGGGTGAATAGTGCCTATTTCGTCTTTTTCCTCATAAATATTTTTGTTCCCAAAAAATTTTCTTTTTGTCTTGAAAATTCTTACTCATTCAGTCTAGCTCGTAACCAGAATCCTCCCGTTTTATAATCATCATAAGTTCTAGAACGATTAATAAACACAACACATAATATTATTAATAAAAATTCATTTTATTAATAACTAATTCTTTAAACTTAAATTCTGGACAATCCGATTTTCCGAGTTGTCACAACTAATCTATCTAACAAACTACAATTAATTTTGAATTTCTCGCTCACTCTAATAAATTGTTTGGATCGTCAAAAATTTAGAATAAATCTCACTGTCCATGTAGTGTCGGAGGCACAGAAAACAGCTAATCAAGTTATATTTTGAGCATAAATAACAATTTTCTCAGTCCTTAAAAAGATGATTAAGTTTATAAAAGATTTATCCTTAAAAGATGAAAAAGTCAATAAATTAACTATATAAATTTTTGCATCAACGAACCAAATAAAGTTATGAACACAGACTATATCTAAAAATTTGTGCACAAATAGTATTAAAAAAAATAAGAATCGTGATATACAATTAGATATTTTATACATTTTTTATAAGTAATACATTGGTTCTATTTTTTTGTGTATTGTTTGTGTATATAATATTATTCGAACTAATTTACCTATATACATCACTCACATCAAAAATGAGAGAGCATATTTTACATTTTTATACATGCACATTTTTAGAATAATACACAAAAATAAAAAATTGTTAATTATTATTTTAACATGATTTGTTGAGTCTATCTTTTTCTAAATTTTAACCATTAAGATTTATCACAAAAAAATATCAAAAAAGATTATGAACCAATCTTATTCTAACGTTAATATTGGTGAAGCTAATATAAATTAATATGGTAGCTTGTGCAAAGCACGCATTTGAATGAGATTTTAATTTTTTATTAAAAATTAGAAAATAATTAAAAAATTTATTTTAAATTAAAAAATTCATACATTAATATAAAATCTTAATTATTTCACTTAAAGAATAATCAAAACACAATTAAATTTTGATAATAAGTATTAATTTCAAATTATATATTATCAAATTATTATTAGAAATATATTTTATAACACAATACATTTTATACTAATAGATATCTAATAAATGGACAATTAAAATAACTCTTTAAGTAAAAAATATACAATATAAGTTTATTTAGTTATTTATTATGACATGTATTCTTGTAACTTTATTTGAAAACTAAAATTAATTTGTAAGTGATATATGATTAGATTATAGTTATAAATGTGACGCACTCAAATTCGGGTACTTGAAATTCGTACTTGGTGCTCCACGATAACATTCATTCAAACTACTTAATGTATTAATTAAACAAAAGTATTATATCAAAGTTATCTACCTTCCCAGTTTCGAGAACCTTTACGCCATACATTACATGATATCTAATATACTATCATACAAACAGTTATTTCAAATAACATTATGTAACTTAATCCTTCAGCTTTCCCTTCCCTTTGTCCTTGTCGGAACCTTCAGGTCGTGCTAGCTTAGCTGAAAATATTTAAATTTAAAGTAAGAATGAACATTTGAGTTCCCAGCAAGTAATAGCAATGAATAAAGACTAGATGAAAGAAATAAATGTTTTCTTTGAAATGCACTTCTACAACAAATCAATAGTTGTGAAGTAAAGTGAAACAATATTGGACAACATATCAATTCTATTTCATTTTTTTTTGAAACTACACATGATTATTGTATAAGTAGATACAAAGAGTAAAGATATTTGCATGATCTGCTGCTTACACAACTTAGTTTTATCTTTTATACTGAGACCTATCATTAATAAGATTATTCTTTCGATTAGAATAATATATCATAACACATAACACTGCTATTTACAGTCATTACATAGCTTAAGCACATTGTCACATAGTTATATCAGTTATTAGAACATAAACAACCATTTATAATGTCAAACTATATAGGTCTGTATCAATTTCAGACTCAATTCGATGTACCAACGGCTTTATCGGATAATTATCAAGTTTATTTTTTAATAAAACTTTATTATGTAGCCTCAATATTATTTAAAATAAATTAAATATCAGTCATATTATTTTTTAAGCACTTATAATAATTTTTAAATAATTATTATAATTTATCATGATTTTTCAAACATAGGAATCATTTTGAAATGATTTAAATAATTGAATTATCCTATAATCATTAATATTAAAATATTAATGAAATACTTGATAAAATATTAAAGTTATTTATAATAACTCAATATATTTTTAAAACACTAATATTCCCTTAAATGATTTTTAAAATATTTAAAATTATTTTAATTTATTACCATTAAAATTCAAATATTAATGTATTTTTCATCAAAATATTGAAAGTCACTTATTATAACTTAAAATGCTTTAAAATCATTTATATCATTTTTAAATAATTTTAAATCATAAAACTAATTTTAAACCATTTATTTAATATAATTATTAAATAAATCTATTTTTATTAATATTAAATTATTAATGAAAATTACCTTAAAATATTAAAAGTTATGATTTATAACTTAAAATATTTTAAAACACTTTATTATCATTTAAAATAATTTTTATAATATTAAAAATCATTTTTAACCAATTTATTTAATACATTTATTAAATAAATTTAATACCATTAATATTCAAATAAATAATAATATTAATGAAAAATATGTCAATTTATCAAAAGTTAATTTTTATAACTTAAAATAATTTTTAAAACTAATTTTGGAATTTTTAGAAATTTATTTCTATTTTTAATAAATTTTTGGAAATTAATATAATTAATAATAATAAAACTGTCGCTAAAGCCTTTAGCGACAAAAACTGTCGCCTAGGTGTTCTTGAGATTCAAGAACATTCAAAGGCAGTGCTAAGGTGCCTACTTTGACCAACCATAAATCACTGATCATGTTGTTTATGGGCAAATTATTGTAATGATCATGTAGTATTGATGTAATACTACATAAATCATCAACTAACATGGTCAATCAACATCATACAAGCAAGATCTGATGGCTTAAAGTGGCTGTCAGGCCCTTTCTGGGTTACCCAGAAACCCAGGCAGTGCTTGATAGCTACTTTGTGCCTTGGTTTAATCGAGTTCTGGTTGATGTTATGGTGTTCTAATGGGTCAAGCTTGTAGTCTACATGTCAAGGTACAATTATCATACATTAGGTCAACCTAACTACATCAGAATCACAAGATATCATGCGGTCAAACCTTGTCAGCAGTGGTGCTCTTAAGTTTTTTGGGTTACCCAGAAAACAGAGTTCGTGTTCGAGCAAGCTACTTTGACCAGTCACTACATTAAATCTATATGTTATTTAGGTGATCTAAAGACACAAATCTGTAGTCCATATACCATACTACAATCTTGATACAACAACAAAATCAAAATAATAAACAACTGACATATCAAAGCTCATGAACTTGCCGTCAGAGCTTTCTGGGCAAAAATCTGGGTTACCCAGAATGGTAAAGTCATGGCCGGTCAACGTAGTTTGACCATCCATAACTTGAAATCTACACATGATCTGACCCTGATTCCAGTTCTATGTAAGACCCCAACTTTTTATAAATAAAATTGAATTTCCTCTATTCATTATTTTGAAATGGTAAGGGGTGGATTTGATATAATGTTTTGGTTATGGGTGAAATATGCAAATTTTGCAAAATAAGCAAGTGGTTATAAAATATTCATTTTTTTCGGGGAATATTCGTTTGGTAGTGAAATATTCTTGTTGTCGGGGAATATTCGTACGCCGGCGCAGCCATTTGTGGGCCCCATAACGGAAAACGATCGGAGAAAGAAAATGATAAGTTTGAGTTTTTATAAATAACGACGTAGCTGTTACCGTTAACACTGTTGGAATACCTGGTGGTTAAAGTATAGTAATACGCATGGTTGCACAGTAGCACACGGTATTGCACAATATTTTAGGATTATTGATTCTTACATAAGAAGGTACTACTCAATAATTGTTACAGTAATTACTGTTTAATATTTTATTTTATTGATTCAATAATTGCTATGTTGATATTTTATATTATTGTTAATTCAGTAATTGTCAATGCACAATATTTCCCATTATCAGATCAATAATTCATATTATTTGAATAAAATTATTAGATAACATTATTGGCAATGTCTAAGGAAGTTCTATCTAGGAAAGGGGTTTGGTCACCTAATTGCGCGCCAGTAAGGAGAAATCCTTATCGGAAATTCCCCTCTTTCCTAGGAACGACCTGGTTGTCATTATTGTGATTCTGTAATATTATTTGTGAATAATTAATTATTGATTTATATGATAAGGAAATATTTATTTTATGTGGATATAAATGAAGGAATTAATGCTAAGGTGTTTTATCAGTATTTTGTCGGAATGAAGGTATTAACAATCATCCGTATGTGGATTTTGATCATTTTCTATTTGAAATTTGGGAAAACGTTCTTCTACAAAGTTGTAAAGAATTAAATTTCCTATGGAATGGACATAAAATTTGTATTTTTCTGATAAAAGAGCTATTTATTATGAATTATTGAAGTTTTGAAAATAAATATTTTTAATTAAAAACATGGGTGGGCCCCACTTTTGTATTTTGTGGAAAAATGCTAAATTTGGTGGGCCCCACTTGTGGTGTGCTGAATTTTGGTCATGTGCGTGCGAGTTTTTTTTTATAAAATATTATTTTATTAAATTTTAGTTTGCTTTGGCGTTCTGACATTTTCCTATAAATAGGGTGCTTAGTTAGAATTGAAAATCACACAAGAATCAGAAGTTTTCTTTCTCTATAATATCGAACATATTTTGTGAGTATTTAGATACTTTGAGAGTTGTTATTCAGTATAAGTTTTCTTCAGCATTATATCCGATATTTCAGCTCAAAGTACTATTCTTTTGAGGTAAGGGATGTTATTTTTTTCGTAAATGATATTATTTCTTTCAATATCATTATACCAAAATATTGATATAAATTTTATTGTGAAATTTTTACCTTTTCATGTCGAGGTTACTATTCATGTATACGACACTATTCACGTATACGACACTATTCATGAATACGGTACTATTCACGAGTACTATTCACGAAGTAAATTTTTTCTTGTGAAATTTCTTCCTTTTTGTGTTAGGGTTACTATTCACGTATACGACACTATTCACGTATACGGCACTATTCACGAATACGACACTATTCACAAAAAAATAAAATTTTCTTTTTTTTGTCTAAGTTGTCTATTATGGTTACTATCTTTGATTGTATCCATGTTTTGATCTTCATTCTTGAATTTTGCTCCACAATTGATTATTATGGAGTATTTTTGAACTTAGATAAACCAAAGTACGAAACCCTAATCTTTGTCCTGTTATCTCACTGGATTCGTTTTTTTAAAGATATTTTTCATCATCCTCAGTCCTAAATGGTGATATAACTGAATATCTTTGGCCTGTAGTGGAAATTTGAATGATTGCTTGATGAATATCTTTGGCCCGTTGTGCAAAGATGAACAGGTGTTGAGATGAACATGACCAACTGGTGATACAAATGAATATCTTTAGCCCATAGTGCAAAGATGAATATTTGATTCAAGATGTATATTGATTGATGTTACAAGGATAAATTATTAATGATAGACTTTTAAATTCATAGATGATAGTAGATTTCATTCTCTACTTAACTCTTCTAATGAATTGTTATTTTCGCTGCGAATATTGATCTAAATTTGGTTGTCCATTATATTTTATCTGATTTATTGAAGGCTAATGATAATTTGTTCTATATTATCATAGTCATAATATTCTTTACTGGGTTCTGTATACCTATTTTGGGGACGTCACAATTGGTATCAGAGCTTAGGGATATGATCTCTGATGAAGATCTGGGGTTAGACCTAGGAAGGGAGTGACGAATAAATCCTTCGCTAGTGTGTCCTACCTAAGCTTATTTGTTGGTCGGTCAGAATATAGGGGTATTATGTGGTATGTTAATTTCTTTAATTAACCCTTGTTTTACAGCAGTATTTAAGAATGGAAGCTGGAAATGTTAACAATGGAGTAAATGAGACCGTTGAGATACCTTTAATCACCAACCAGGAGAACGTGCAATAGGACGACAATATTCCTCCTGTAAACAACAGTGCCGAATAAACGATGAATGATGGGATATTTAGAAGCTTTTTGTAGTTCATGAAAAATCAGACGAGGGAGACTCGTATACAAAATACAGGTGGAAATGATAGCAACACGTGGCTTGTCACAGCCAAGCAGTTCAAAGAGTTGGGACCACCAGAGTTTTTGGGAAAGCCGGATCCGATTAAGGCGGAAATGTGGGTTAAGCAAATTACCAAGATATTCGATGTCTTGGGATGCATGGAGGAACAGAAGGTTCCATTCATAACTTTTATGTTCCGTGGTGAGGCAGATTACTGGTGGAAATCTATGAAGCGTACCCAGTTAGCCGCACTCAATATGTCTTGGGAAACATTTCAGAAACTGTTCAATGACAAGTACTTTCCTGAAAGTATTCGTCATATGAAAGAGGTAGAGTTTATTAGACTGGAATAAAACAACATGACGGTGTCCCAGTACGAGGCTAAGTTCGTGGAGTTATCCAGGTTTGCACCTCATTTGGTAGAGAATGAGGAACGTATGACGCGGATGTTTCTGAGAGGTCTGAAACCCGATATACGTCAATATCTCATTTCTCACAAATTTTCTCTATATTCAGATGTTGTCAACAGGGCTCAATTATTAGAGCGAGATAATGAGTATGTTATTTGAGGACCACAACGTGGTCATCTACCGGTGGCGGCGATCATCTGAGCAATGATAACCAATGGGGAGGAAAATATCAGATAAAAGCGGTAACCACTCTGGTGGTAATCGTAGCCATGATAGTAGAAGAAGCGAGTCGGGAGGAGATTTTAAAAAGAGAAGGTACAACAATGACAACATGAAGATGTCAGCACCAACATCAACTGTTTCTAGGGGAGGAGAACGACCACCGGTCGTATGTTATAAATGCGGGAAAGAGGGACACATCAGCCCAAACTGCCCACAACAATTCAAGGTATGTTATAACTGTGGAAAGGAAGGTCATATAGCGCGAGATTATTTTATAGAGAAACCAAGTTCAGCGGGGATGGTGACTCCAAAGGGTGTCCCAAACAAGTCAAAGTCAGCGGTTCTTGGAAGAGCGTTTGTCATGACTGGCCAAAATGCTAAGAACCCAAACGAGGTGATCACGGGTAAGCTAATCATAAACTCTTGTGAAGTTTATACCTTACTAGATACCGGTTCTACCCATTCTTTTATCTCTCCTACTTGTGCTCAACGTTTGAACTTGACTCCGGAGAAATTAGACTTTGACTTATCTGTTGAGACTCCATTAGGAGAAACTTTCATTACATCCACTGTTTATAAATCTTGCTTGATCCAAGTTGGCACCATCAAATTACCTGTTGATCTTATCTCTTTAAAGATACTTGCATTTGATGTGATTTTAGGGATTGATTGGTTAACCACTCATCATGATAAAATTGATTGTTTTCGTAAGTTTGTTAGTTTTCATATTCCTAACCAACCTGTTATGCGAATTCAAGCAACCAAACCACTAAATCAATCACTGTCATATCAAGCCATAAAGCTATTCATTTATTGAAAAATTGATGTCAAGTTTTCTTAGCCCATGTCATGGACTTGAACAAAAATACGTCAGATTTGAATAATATTTCTGTTGTTAGTGAATTTCCTGACGTATTTCCTAAAGAACTTTCCGGTCTACCCCCAGAACGTTAAGTTGAATTCTTTATTGACCTTAAACCTGGTACAAAACCCATTTCTAAAATCCCATATCTAATGACTCCTATTGAACTTTAGGAGTTAAAGGTCCAACTACAAGAGTTGTTAGACATCAGTTTCATTCGTCCTAGTACATCTCCTTGGGGTGCTCCTATTTTATTCGTAAAGAAGAAAGGCGGGAGTATGCGACTTTGTATTGACTACCGGGAATTGAACCATGTCACCATCAAGAATAGGTATCGCTACCTCGCATTGATGACCTGTTCGAATAGTTGCAAGGAGCACAATTCTTTTCAAAGATCAATCTTTATTCTGGATATCACTAGCTGAAGATTAAAATTGAGGATATTTCAAAGACTGCCTTCAGAACTCGGTACGGGCATTATGAATTCTTAGTCATGTCTTTTGGATTGACTAATGCTCCTGCTGCTTTCATGGATATGATGAATCGAGTATTCAAGGAATATTTTGATCAGCTCATTGTTGTCTTTATTGACGACATCCTCATCTATTCCAAAAGCAGTGAAGATCATGAGCACCATTTGAAGCTGGTACTTCAAAGGCTTCGTGATAACAAGCTATATACCAAGCTGAAGAAATGCGAGTTCTGGCTTGAGGAAGTAGCATTCCTTGGGTACGTGGTGTCAAAACATGGAGTATCTGTTGACCCGTCGAAGATTGAAGCAATACAAAGTTAGAGCAACCAAAGTCGGTGGCCAAGGAATGACGTAGCTTTACGGGCTTAATTTGGTTATTATAGGAGATTCGTGGAAGGATTTTCTCGAATCGCTACTTCGTTAACTCAGTTGATTCGGAAAGATACAAAATTCGTATGGAGCGAGGAATGCAAGAAGAGTTTCCAAGAGCTCAAGAGGAGACTCATTTCGGCACCTGTTCTGACAATACCATCTAGTTCAGATGGATTTGTTATCTATAGCTATGCTTCAGGCAAAGGGTTAGGATGTGTTCTCATGCAACATGGGAAAGTCATAGCCTATGACTCGCGACAACTCAAAGAATATGAGAGGAATTATCCTACTCATGATCTGGAGTTGGCAGCAGTTGTTTCGCGTTGAATATCTGGAGACACTAACTGTATGGGGAGAAAGTGGAGATTTATACGGATCATAAAAGCCTCAAATATTTCTTCATCCAAAAGGAACTCAACACGCGCAACGACGCGTTGGCTCGAGTCACCGAAAGATTACGACCATACCATTCAATATCATCACGAAAAAGCAAACGTGGTAAATGACGCGATTGAAAGTAGAAGATCGTATCGGCGAATGAAAGTGCGATGTTGTTAACACAAAGACCCATTTTGTACGACTTACAAAGAATGGAGATAGATTTAAAGGCTCCAAGTACCCACGTGATGATATCAAACATACAAGTAGAACTGACTTTAATCAATAAAGTTAAAGGTGCTCAAGCCGCAGACCTAGAGCTGATGCGTATGAAGAAGAAAGTACAAGAAGGTGTTATTCCAGAATCAAGAATCGATGAAGAAGGAATACTTCGAGTCAATTCCAAACTTTTCATTCCTAACGATTCTGAATTGATGTGAGATCCCAGATTTTATGAAATGAAAGTATTCAATTTTCTTATAATTGTTATTCTATTTAGTAAAGGGTTAAATTGATAAAAGGTTAAAGTTAAGGGTGATATTTGAAAATTATACAAAGTAAGCAAGTTGATATAAAATATTCGTTGTGTCGGAGAATATCCGTACGACGACACCATCATTGGTGGACCCCACAACGGAATAACTATCGGAGTTAAAAAATAAAAGAAATAACTTTTTATAAAAATAACGGCAAAAATTTTACCGTTAAACTGTTGAAATACCTGGTGGTAAAAATACAGTAATACGTGTGGTTGCATAGTAGCACACGGTATTGATTATTGATGCTTACGTAAGAAGCCACTTAGTTTACTCAATTAATGCTACAGTAATTGCTGCATAGTATCTCACGTTATTTGATTCAATTATTGTCATAGTATCATCTGCATAATATTTTATATTATTAAATCAATAATTGAGACAACACATTTATTCATATGATTATTTATATTATTGACAATGTCTAGAAAGTTTTGTCGAGAAAAGGGGTTTGGTCACCTAATTGTGCGCCAATAAGGAGAAATCTTTATCGGAAAGCCCCTTCTTACCTGGGAATGATCTGGTTGTCAATATTGTAAGTTATAATATTAATGATGAATAATTGTTGAAGTATTAAGAATGTGTTTATTGAAGATAAATGAATTACAAAAGTTAGAGGGGAATAATGCAAACTTGGAAAACTTTAGGGGTACTAAAGTGTAATAAGTTAAATCAATCTGGACCATTGGTGGTGGTTTTAATAGTAAATCAATCTGGACCGTCGATGGTGGTTTTAATAGTAAATCAATCTGGACCATCGATGGTGGTTTTAATAGTAAATCAATCTGGACTGTCGGTGGTGGTTTTAATAGTAAATCAATCTAGACCGTCAGTGGTGTTTTTAAAAATAAATCAATCTGGACCGTCGGTGGTGGTTTTAAAAGTAAATTAATCTGGACCGTCGGTGGTGGTTTTAAAAGTAAATCAATCTGGACCGTTGGTTGTGATTTTAATAGTAATCAATATGGACCGTCCATTCTAATAGTAAATCAATCTGGACCGTTCATGAATTAGTTACTATTTAGTCATTTCTCCTATAAATAGAAGCTTTATTCTTCTTTCATTCTCACCAATTCACTGAGATTCACAAGAGTAGCTATAGAGAGAGAAACTATTGAGAGCAAGAAGAAGAGTATTCTGCTACTTCATTATTGCAGTATCCAGTCTTCTACTAAGGTAAGGGATATTATTTGTTGTATTCATAAGGGATATTAATTGTTGTATTCGTAAGGGATATTATTTGTTGTATTCTAAAGGAATACTGTTTTTCGTATTCATCTTTTAATCTGTGGGAATAATCTGTCTACGCGGATTACGTACCGTATGACAGGTGAAAATCCATTTGCAGTTTCGTATGTTATTTATTTTCATATTCTTAAATCTAAACTTACTATGGTAATTATTGCTTCTATAATTTCTGAAATTAGTGGAATATCCTTGAGTTTTGCACTTCATCCAGTATCGTTTCATTGGAATATTGATTTGAACTTTCTTATTAAATATCAATATTTTCACCCGAGACACTATTCACGGGTTACTATTCACTCGATTACTATTCACTCGAATATTATTCACTCGGGGATTTGGGGCACTTTTTATGCTGGGGTACTATTCACGAGTTACTATTCACGGGTTACTATTTACCCGGTTACTATTCACTCGAATATTATTCACTCGGGGATTTGGGGCAATTTTCATGCCAAGGTACTATTCATGAGTTATTATTCACCCGGTTACTATTCACTCGAATACTATTCACTCGGGTATTTGGGGCACTTTTTATGCTAGGGTACTATTCACGAGGTACTATTCCCAAAGTACTATTCACGGAGTACTATTCTCCCGAAAAATTTATTTCTTCTCCGTTCAAATTATTTTTGATACATGAATATTATTCTTGAATTTTACTCCACAAAGGAGTATCATGTTGACAATTTGGATATTTTTAAACTCTGGATAAATTTAAAGTATTTAATATTTATCCTTGATTTCATTTTATTAATGCTTATATTATTGTCATCATCCTCATGCTTATATTGTGATGAAAGTCATCTTTGGCTTACGTGCATAGATGGACTGTTGATTGGTATGATTATGACCAGGAATCATTTGGTATAATCATGACCCGTAGTGTTACAAATGATGTGGTAAAAGTTCTCATTGGCCGTAGTGCATTGATGGACAGTTGTTGGTATGATTATGACTAGGGATTATTCGGTATGATCATGACCATTGGTGAAAACAAAAATATCCTTGGCCCATATGACATGGATAATTTGTGGTTGTGATACTAATTATTAAGCTGAGTCTCAGCGACAGTTGTTGGTATGATCATAACCATGCGTTCTCTTCGGCCAAGGTTGCAAAGATGAATTATTGTTTGGCATGATCATGACCATTGGTGAAAACACAAATATCCTTGGCCCGTAGTGCATGGATAGTTTGTGGTCGTGATACTAATGAATATCCTTGGCCCGTAGTGCATGGATAATTCAGTGATGTGGATTATTTATTGAGCTGAGTCTCAGCGATGAAATATTAATTCATGGAAGTATACTATCGAATATCCTTGGCCGTAGTGGATGGATAATTTGGTGATGTTGATTATTTATTGAGTCGAGTCTGAGCGATAAAATATTGATAATAAACTTTTAATTCGTAGAAGATAGTAGATATCATGCTCTACTTGACTCTTCTAAAATACAGTTGCATGTCATTGGTCTGTAGTGCAAAGATGAACTATTAATGAATAACTTTGGCCTGTAGTGCAAAGATGAATTTATTAGTATAATTATGAACAAGAACTGTGATTTGGTATAACCATGATCTTTGATTTCTTAGGTACAGACAGGTGATGAAAATTATCTTCGTCCTGGGTGCGAAGAGGAATTTAGAATCACAATTATGATTATGAGTTATTCACATAATTGTGATGTGAACTGCTGATTGATGTTACTGAGGATAAAATATGGTTGGTTGACTTTTAACATGGAGAAGATAATAGACTTTAGGGTCTATTTGACTCTTCTAATGGATCGCTTCGTTCACCGCCACTATGGTTGAAAATTTTTATCATCTACCATATGTTCTAAATCTCTGATTTATTACTGACGAAGGCTATTGATAATTTAATTATCTTTAGTCATGATATTCTTTACTGGCTAGTTTTGCACTCCCTTTTGCTTCACAATTCCTTTCAGGTAATAAGAGTGTAGCTGAGTCGAGCGGGGGTAACAGGGGAATAGAACGATGGTCTATAGTTGTTGAGGTTTCCCCTAAAACAGTATGGAAATAATTTTATTGAGAATTATAGATAAGTGTGCCGTATGTTATACGTCATTTTAACCGTTGATTTTGGTGAACCGAATAGGGTGAGGTGAACCCAACTTTGGAAGGGCGTTTTGCCACTATCATACAAGATGTCTAATGACAGACGACTTCGTGTTATTATAAGGCAGGGTTGTGCACATGAACTTGCTGATTATATCTATGAGCACTACCTATATAATCTTGGAGTTTGTTTGAAATATAATTCTCAATTGGAGACGATGGAGATAATTATATGTCAAAAGAAGACTCACAATTGAAAAGAACATGATAGTAATCTTCTCGTTTTTCTTTGGGGTCTATTGGGTCAACCAAGGATAATTCTCGAGTCATATGATATCTATCATAACTTAGATGCATGGCCTCCCATGTACGAAGGTTTCCTTGAGCATTTTCCAAAGATTTTAATTCCTAAAACATTTATTGACTGTACTTTTATGTAAAGTACCATTGTAAGGTGTTGTGGTCGAGGCACCATGAGAGTTACATATATTTGTATCAAAATTCACAGCTTATGTGTTGTCGTACTCTGCACGACAGTTCAACAGTAGTATAAATAAAGTTTGTATTTGATTTCTGTAGTGTGATATCTGGTGACTCAGAATGGGTCGTGTAGACCTATTTTGGGGGAGTCACACTTGAAGCATAGAATCATGATGGAGGCACACAACACACCGTTTGCAATCCATCCTAGGAGTACCAAAATGTATCATGATCTTCTACATACATTTTGGTGGAACAATATGAAGAGAGAGGTCGCGGAGTTTATCTCGAGGTGTTTAACTTGTCAACGTGTAAAGGCGGAGCATCAAGTGCCAAAAGGTCCATTGCAACCACTTGAGATTCCAAAATGGAAGTGGGAACACATTACCAAGGATTTCGTTATGGGTCTTCCCAAGGTTTCTCAAGGCATAAATGCGATTTGGGTTATTGTTGATAGATTAACCAAGTCTACTCATTTCTTGTCGATACGGGATACTTATTTCCTTGAACGTCTTGCTCGTATATACGTAAATGAGATTGTGAGATTGCATGGCATGCCAATATCCATAGTTTCGGATCGTGACCCAAGATTCACTTCACGATTTTGGGTTAGTTTGCAGAAAGCTATGGGTACGGATTTACGATTCAATTTGGCATACCATCCTCAAACGGACGGGCAATCAGAAAGGACTATTCAAATTCTTGAAGATCTATTAAGACTCTGTGTCCTAGATTTCAAAGGAAGTTGGGATAAGTACTTGCCATTGGTGGAATTCTCCTACAATAATAGTTATCAAGCAAGTATAGGCATGGCTCCATTCGAGGCGTTGTATGGACGAAAGTGTCGTTCTCCAGTATGCTGGGACGAGTTGGGTGAAGCAACGTTATTGGGACAAAAATTAGTACACATGACTACAAAAAAGATCCAAATGATTCGACAACATATACAAACGGTACAGGATTGACAAAAGAGTTATACGGATCTTCATCGAAAGGACGTGAAATTTAATATTGGGGATCATGTATTGTTATGTATTGCTCCATGGAAGGGAGTTACAAGATTTGGGAAGAGAGGAAAACTCAATCCATGATTTGTTGGTCCATTTGAGATTCTTAACCGAGTAGGAAATGTGGCCTATAGACTCGCATTACCTCTAAGCATGTCTCGTGTTCATAATGTTTTTCATATATCTATGCTTCGTAAATATGTGAAAGACCCAAACCACATTATTGAGTTAGAGCCAGACGAGATAACCGAAGATTTAATGTACGAGGAGGTACCTGTCAAGATCTTGGATAGGAAGGAACATGTCCTACGCACAAAGGTTATACCACAAGTCAAAGTTTTGTGGAGGAACCATGCTATTGAGGAAATGACCTGTGAGTTGGAATCGGAAATGAAAGCTAGGTACCCTCACCTTTTCGAAACACCAGGTACGTACGTCAATTTTGAGGACGAAATTTCATAAGGAGGGGAGGTTGTAAGACCCCAACTTTTTATAAATAAAATTGAATTTTCTCTATTCATTATTTTGAAATAGTAAGGGGTGGATTTGATATAATGTTTTGGTTATGGGTGAAATGTGCAAATTTTGCAAAATAAGCAAGTGGTTTTAAAATATTCATTTTTGTCGGGGAATATTTGTTTGGTCGTGGAATATTCTTGTTGTCGGGGAATATTCGTACGACGGTGCAACCATTTGTGGGCCCCATAAAGAAAAACGGTCGAAGGAAGAAAACGACAAGTTTGAGTTTTTATAAATAAAGGCTTAGTTATTACCATTAACACTGTTGGAATACCTGGTGGTTAAAAATGCGAATGTCTGGCGTGGTTGCACAAGAGAAGACACGGTATTGACAGATAATACCATTTATTACGCTATCGGAGCAATTTGTTGTGATGTGTCCTAAGTCATTTGGGACGCAGCTGCGCCCAATTAAGCCTTGGACACAACGCAGCTGCTCCCTAGAGGGTAGCTGCGCCCCAAATGACTTAGGGCACAACACAGCTGCGCCCGTTAGCAGAAACGGGACTCTAAGTTCAATGTTCTTGCGATTTTTGACCCCTTTCTCCTACTAATCTTCATAACTTGAGTTATACACATCCAAATTAATCCGTTTTTGATTCTATGGATTCATAATTCATAGAAATACAACACACTAGAATTATAACAATTTACAGAAACACTAACTAGCCTAAATTTTAACCCAAAACTCATGTTCATACTAAACTTTCATGTCTTAACATGTTTAGCGAATTCATTCACTACGAATTCATTTCTTAACCAAATTGATTCATTCAACTTGCGTTCTTTTCATTTTTCAACGTACTAATCACATCTATTATCAATTTTATATTATATACATGATCTAACCATCAATTTAAGCCTTAAAATAAACCCAAAATATATATACTAAGTCATAAACCAAATTTCTTCTTCTAACACTTGTTTCCACGAATTAGATTACATGAAAACTTGTTGTAGATTACATATAACAAATTGTATACATATATTAACAAGTATATCATCAATTCTTAGCAAATCCTCTACCAAAATCCATTACAGAGAAGTATATATAAGAACACAAAATAGATTTTACAACCAAGTTGTTACCTTTGATTTCTTCTTTAGATTGGTTAAAAGATGATTAGGAAACCTTGATTACACCTCTTCTTCCCTCTTGATTCTCAGGATTTCTCTTCATAATCCACAGAAAGTTTCTTTATCTCTCAAACCTTCTATAAGACTCCCCTTTCTCTCTGTTATTTAGACTTAGCAAAATAATGCGTAACATAAAAACTGACAAACGGTTTACGCTCAAATAAATTAAGGGTCTCAGCAATTACAATATTCCAAAGGTCATAAGACCTTGTTTGGTTGTCACACTTTAAAACCCTTTCTATTTTATTTTTATAATTCTCTTATCCTATAGTACTCATGTCACACATTACCCAATTAAATTATAATATTTATTTTGCCAACACAATATTTAATTAGCTAATATAGTTATAATTTGTTTAACAAATCATTAATCCTCTAATTTAATTATTTAATTAAATTAAAATATTTCCATTCCATTAGCGTAATAAAGTGCATGCACTTGATTATAAAATCATTTAATCAATATTATCATACTTAAATAAATTATTCTTTAATAATTTTTATCGAATATCCATTTTATTCCATAAATATTTCAACTAAAATATTTATTATATTTAATAAATATTTTAGTATTTATGAAATTCACTATCGTAATACATTAACATAGTACATTTTCATGCAATATATTACCTTCTCATTTTATTAAAACAATCATATTAATTCACTATTTAAATTAAGTGAATCACTCACATTATTCATGACTTTAATTCAAAACTTTTCCATTGCCAACAAGGCATAACCATCAAATTATATTATTTCGTAATATAATTTCAACTTAATTAAATTAAGTAATATAATATAATTAATTTTCTTTTCATAACAATTCCGTTTAATTTCTTCAATAGTTAAATTAACTATTAAACCTCATGCATAATAAATTTCTACTCACCAAACCACATAATCTAAAATAGATACATCTCATAATAAGAATTTTATTTATTAAATTCTTATTTAATAACTTCTGAAAATTTGGGTTGTCACATCCTTTCCTCCTTATAAGGATTCCATCCTCGGAATCAACGCAACCTCCTTTATTCGATTTTTATCTACTCTTTTTCAAAATTTTATCATCGAATAATTTCAATGCATCACTTTAATATAGGTTTAATAATTCATATTCAATTCATTTTCTCAATAAATTATTGCAAGCTTTATCTCATAACCTTCACTTAAACTCAATTATATTGTGATTATTATATAGTCATTAACCCTTTCATTTCCTTTTCTAAGGATCGTTATCATATACTCAACTCATAAACATTCGGGATATTACATTATGATTGAGTAAGGTGTCGACGTCGGGATTTTTAGTTGTCCCTTTTCGTTACTTATTCTTTGGTATTCTCATTGTTATGTGAGATTTGTTTGAAAAAATAAGTGAAAAAGGTCCGACATGTGTAATGTCGTCGATTTGACTTTAAGAGTCGCCAATTGGTGTTTTTAACTAGTTGCACCATCGCAACCGGAAAAGGTTTGAACATTGATCCAGTGACGTGACACTGCTAAACCGGTCTGTGAAACCGAGATTCATTTGGGTTCGGGGGCTTGATTATGCAGAGGGAAGGTGTTAGGCACTCCCCGACATCCGTGTTGCCACGGTGATCTCCACTTTTCAAGAAACTGTTATATGAATGTGTGTGTTTGTGTGGATCAATGTGCAATTATGTGAAAGTAGTGCGAGGCCTCGTTCGCACCTATATACAAAGGGTTTGAATTTTATTGAAAAATTCAGTTTTAAGCAAGATATAGCAATGAAGTTTTGTAAAAGATGTTTTTTAAACCCTGTGCTCAATAGGAATTGAGACATTTTCATACTTCCATTTTATTATCAAATGTTCGGCTTGTTTGCTTTTATTTTTGAGATGCGAAGCATCTTCGAGAAAATAATATATAGCGATGCCGAACTCCTCATGGGCATGACAACCATCTAAGAAAATTCAGACACCGTAAATAATGTACAAGTCGCCATTGAAAATGTCCATCACGGGGCAAGAATCTAGATTGATGAACTGAATCTGTGATCACATGATTGCTAGGCTCACATGAATCCGCAGTTTATATGAAAAGCGATGGAAGCGATTATATATATAAAAGTTGTAAATATATATATACTGAGACATGATCAACCACCACGAAGCAACTCCGTGGGGATCGAAAATGTAAATATATAAAAGCGGTAATATATATATATATATATATATATATATATATATATATATATATATATATATATATATGAACATGATCAACCACCACGAAGCAACTCCACGGGGATCGAAATGTAAATATATAAAAGCGGTAAATATATATATATGGACATGATCAACCACCACGAAGCAACTCCATGGGGATTAGAAATGTAAATATATAAAAGAGGTATATATATATATATATATATATATATATATATATATATATATATATATATATATATATATATATATATATATATATGGACATGATCAACCACCATGAAACAACTCCATGGGGATCGAGAAAAGTAAATAAAGCAAGAATGCGATCAACCGCCACTTAAGTAAACTCCGGGGACTAAATGTAAATAAAGTAAAGAAAAGGCCTCAAGTAAACTCCGGGCCTAGAAGAAAATATATATATATATATATATATATATATATATATATATATATATATATATATATATATATATATATATATATAAGAAACGCATGATATATAAAATCTAGGCTCATGAGATATGTAAAAACAATATATATATATATATATATATATATATATATATATATAAAAGCAAAGAAAGCATACGGGATATAAAATCCAGGCTCATCAGATATGTCTGACAACAATTATATATATATATATATAAGCAGGTAAACGCTTCGGATATAAAATCCAGGCTCATCAGATATGTCTGACAACAATTATATATATAAGTATATATATATATATATATATATAAAAGCAGGTAAACGCTCCAGACATAAGTCTAGGCTCAATCGAGGCATAACTCGATAATGTTATTCCATATATAAATGTATACATATATAAGTATA
Source organism: Panax quinquefolius (assembly GCA_020205615.1). Classification (NCBI taxonomy): domain Eukaryota; kingdom Viridiplantae; phylum Streptophyta; class Magnoliopsida; order Apiales; family Araliaceae; genus Panax; species Panax quinquefolius. The sequence continues at coordinate 51,172,517 of CM035168.1, read as the reverse complement.
TATATAGACTGAAATGAAAACCACGGACCAAAATCCGGGCATACGTACACAATACGACTCTCAATGTGTAGAATAGTGTGTGCAAAGATGAAGAGAAAGGCTTTATAGAGTGTAAGAAAGCTTACAGTGGACTACCAAAGAAGACTCCAATAACTTTAAATGGATGAGTACTCGGCTCCCGCTGGTAAAAATATGACAGAATATAAGCTCAAAAGTGTTTAAAATAAGAAAACACTCAGTTTATGGTGTGTACAAAGCCAATTGAACAGGGTTTCCTCGCTATTTCTCCTTCAAATAAGGCCACCCCAAGCCCCATATATATAGAGGGGGTGCCGTAGGTCTACCTGCGACTGCCCGGGCTTCCCAGGGCACTATAGTTCCCACTGTGTCGCAGTACGTACACTCGGACAACGCGATGTTCGCTCGGTCGTTCATAACTTTCAATCCGGGAGTCTGAAGGAAGTGTGCCATACCATTTCAGAAAGCTCTTTCCGAGAGCTACACAATGACATAGGATTTGCCCTTTTTTGATTTCGGGAAGATGGGTCCATAACCGAAATAGTATTTCCAGGTTTTCGTCAGGCAATTTGGTGAGCTATTTTGTGTAGTTTGCGCTCCGAAGTTAAGATATGGGTCTTGTGGGACTTCTATTGTAGCAATTTGGGTTGAAATGAGTGTATTTGGTTTGAAGTGAAGTTGAGTTGGCAAAAATGACCATTTTGGCCCTCCCGGGGTTATCTCTGGTTTTCACACATTTGTAGCCGTCTTTTCGCAGGGTTATCTTTGAGGTTGTCATGCTGTTGACTCTGAATATCCTCAGGGTTATCTCTGAGGTTGGAATTGATGTTGTGGTCCTCCAGGGTTATCTCTAGAGTAAAAAAGACGCTTTCACCCTCCTGCATAGTTAATAACAGGAAAAGAAAATTTCGAGTGTCTACAAGGAACTCAATCTTTATACTTGTTATATGAACTGTAGCATGTATGTTATGTTAGTCCAATGTTTATGAGATATATGTTGAGCATGTTATTATGTGCTATGTGAAGCATGAAAACTGTTAGATTTTGTTGGGCTATCGAGCTCAACCTTGAAAATAATCACTTTTGCAGGTTAAAGATTCAAGGTAAAGTTATGTGCTCCTTGAAAGACGTGAATCAGATGTGATACTTGAAGATTTATACACTTTGGCTAAATTATTATTATTTGAACCATGTTTAAGGTTCCAAATAATGTATAATGTTTAATAGATGTTGAGTTATAAAGTTTAAGTTTTGTTTGTTGTATGAAAGGGTATTGAACCTGGATGTAAGTTTTATTTATTAACTTTGATAAGGTGAGTAATAAGCTAAGTATGGTTTAAAGGTAGGTAAAGATAAAAGTTTTGAGAAATGTACTTGATAAGTCACAATGATTATGTAATGATAAACTATCAAGTTTGAGTTATCTGATATGTAAAGGTTATCAGATTGAAATGTAAAATTTTATATAATAACAGTGATGAAGCGAATCATAAAATAAAATTGATTCAAAGATATGTAGATGATAAAGGTTTTGATTTAGGGAATTAAAGTAAGAAGATAGAAAAGTTTAAATTATTCTGCATTTTATTAAGTTTAACATCGAGTAATGATGTAAAAATTCAGAAGTTAGATGTATTATTAACGACCGAAGTTGATAGTTGAATTGTATGAATTTTGGGGTTTCGTTACAGTTGGTATCAAAGCTGTAGGTTATAAACCTTAGGTAGGAGTACCTTAGGCTATAACCTTAGAGAAGGAAGGTGAAGATAATGAAAGAATAAGCTCAAATAGAGTTTGAACAATAAGAAGTAGTTTAAGAAATTTATAAAGAAGGGATTAAAACATGCATGAGAGGATTCAAAGAAGAATCTCGCAGAGTTATAAGGAATATGAATGTGGGGTTACCCAACTCCAATAATAAGGATGTAAGGTGATAATAAATAGACAATATCTATAAGAAGAGAATGATAAAGAAGTTAAGAATACAAAGTTATATTTAAGTATGGTACAATTGTACTCTTTAATAGTTGATGTGTGGTATCTGGGCTAAACGATTCTTTCATAGAGCGGAGGTATATACGAACTAGCAACTCAAAACCTAGTTTATTGGTTGTTTGTGGGAAACCACTCAGCATACCATATTGAAACTATTAGAGACTCGATGTGTACCAAGTATAGAAAATAGATACTTATGATGAAAATGTGGAACTCGAATGAAATGTTGAGCAATGTAAATGAAGTTAAAAATTCTTAAAGGAAGAATTGTTATATAAACAAGAAAATTCGAGAAGAATTTTGAAGAGATATAAAGATAAGAAATGGGAGTTACCTAACTCCAATAGCCAAGATAACGAATAATGATGAATAGACAAAGTCTGTAAGATTAAAAGCATAAATGAAATCATAAATGATGAAAATGGAAAGAAAGAGGATCGTAAAACAAAACGATCACGAGTTAAGATAAGAATTATAAGGGAGATGATTATAGAATAAGATCACGACGTGATCTATTTAAGTTATAAAAGAAAGATGGTTTGTAATGTTTGAATAATTATAGCTTGATGCTATGAAGATAATGTGCTATGAAATAGTACAAGGTAAACTCGCGAGGAGTTATAAATGATGAGGTAAAAAAATTTCGTATCGAGCAAAGAGCAAGTTATAAGCAAGATAGAGTTAGGTGGGATTTCAATTGAGGACTCATGTGATGGTTGAGTTGTACAAACCTTTGTATGGGCGAGGGTTTTGTGCTTGCACTCAGTTTATGACTGATAATCATTGGAATATTGGTGTCGCGCTATCAATGTATATGTGGCGAAAAAGTGATTCTTTTCTCATGTGTATATTTGATAGTTAGAAACTATTAAGATTAGTCAGATATTATTAGGGTTAGGTGCGAGTTCTTAAAACTAATGCATATGGTAAGTTCATGATTCATAATAATATGGTATATTTTGAATCCCTCAGCGAATGGACGCCTATGGTCTGACTAGGATAAGTTCTTAAACTCATATTATTGTGGGAAGTTCCTGAACTTGCAATGTGCGGTAAGTTTGATGAACTATACTGGGGATATAGGAGGATTATAAGTTGAAATACAAGAATATTTAGTATAAAAGCGTTGGTGATGCTAGAAATAAAAAGAATTAGTTAGTAATGAGGTAATGGAGTAAAGATTGAAAATGATGGAGAAAATTAGAAATTCCAAATCTTCTAGCTTTGCTAGATTTTCAAAATTTATTGACTTCGTGCTGATGTTTGCACTTCTATTTTTCTTGAAAAACATTGGATCAAACGATGGAACCAATGAGTTAAAAAAAACAATACCGTTATCCGTATGTCTATGCTAATTATTTCGGCTAGACAAAAATGATTTTAAAAAAAATATATCAAAATGTATTTTGTTTTTTTTCTTTCCGTAGTCATTAAGGCATCACTAAATATGATGCTGATTTGACAATGAGGAAGTCATCAATGCAATTGAACCTGGTGTTGGATGTGATCATAAGATCGTTGTGACGCCCCCAAACTGGGTATCTTCCAACCCAACATATGGTGCTACACGGTGCTACAGTTCACACATATATTCAATTGAAATGCCTCAAAAGAAAGAATATGTCTTATATATATTTCAAAACAATATTACCATTCCCCAGGTTCATTATAACCATTACATGTGTTCTTGTCATAATATCAAATAATAACAACATTCAACCTATACTATTACAAAGGCAATCTATAGGTTCGCCTTAGCCTTCCCTTTATCTTTACCGGATCCTTCGGGCCGTTCGGTCTTAGCTGCATTCATATGGTTCAAGCAAGAGTGAGCATAACTAGCTCAGCAAGTATAACAATTCCATTTAAACAATATGCTTGAAACATACAAATTGTATATCTTCAATAACTTAACAATAGTTATGAAGTACTATCGATAATTCGAAATAGCACTTCTCTTTTCTTAAAACGCTTCTCAATGAACAACATTCAGTAAAACATTAATTTCGGTCCAAGACCTTGAGAATTTCATACTTTCTTTGAAAAGGACAACCCGACACCAAGTTCGTAAGTCCAGCATATCTTACGAGCACGTCTAGGTTATCAGCCTATAGTACTCTATGTTGTACAACACTACTTTCTTTAAACGTATGTACGTTTAAGTTTTGGCAACCTCACGTGCCTGTCGTTTGATGACAAAACATTTGTTTAGCATACTCAGTCTTCTTATGAAAACCATACCAACATAGTTTGGCAAAACTTGACAACATTGACAATAGTTCGATAGATTATAAGAAATCCAAAAACATCTTAAGTCTAGCCGAAGGAATTGCCTTCGACTTCATCATACATCAATTTATGCGTAAGATACATGAATCACAAAGCTTGTTCTTAGTGAACATAAACAAGGGTTAGAACACTTGCCTTCAGCGTCTGATACTGTTTAAATACTTTTCCTTTTGAGTCTTTAAGGTCTCTACAATACATAACTAGGTAATATACCACATTAGGTCAAAGTCAGAAATGTATGATATCTAACTTATCTTACACTTCTTCTCAATCTAATCGTTCATTATATTTGTTTAATATTGGTTCCAGTTTGTCGTAATGTTTTACATTTACGTTCGAGTAATCTTTCTTCAACCTTTTGTTATAATTCTTGAGGTTATAATCCTCATTATGGATGTTACTTTAAGTTAATTAAGGAATTTAATTTACCATTAAACAACTTACTTTCTCTTTTCATTCATAAGCTTTCTTTACTATCTCCATTCTAGTGCTGGCGCTGCGGTGCCAGCTTTCCTTCTATGTTCCACGCTACGACGCGAGTCAGCAGTGGATGAGACCCGGCCTTGGTGCTGTGGTGCCACTGTGGCACCCCCAAAATAGGTATACATCACCCATCTTGATTTACCAAATACATGGTACATAAATCAAATACAAACTTCTTTAATACAACTGTCGTGTAAAAATACGACAAAATATAGCTGAGTTTTTACATGAATATTGTCTCATAGACAATATCCAAACTCAAATTCAATCCTCATTACATTTATTATCACACTAAGTAGTGAGAACTACTAAAATAACCATCTCGGACCATCACTCCATTCCCTGACTAGTCCCGGCTACGTTCTCATTTCTTGAAGAGAACAATGAAAGCAAAAGGGTGAGCTCAACTATCCCAGTAAGAAATAGTATGACTAAGATAATGCATAATAAATTATCATTAGCCTTCAACAGTGTTAAACTGATAAAATACAATAAACATCAAGTTTAACTGCAGCGGAACAAGCAATCCATTAGAAGAGTCAAGTAGAGCATGATATCTACTATCTTCTATGATTTAAAAAGTTTTTCATCCACTTTATCGCTAAGACTCAGCTTAATAAATAAACCACATTATCGAATCACCCCTGCACTACGGGCCAAGGATATTCATGTAATCATCAATGGTCATGATTATACCGAATAATCCCTGGTCATAATCATACAAACAACTGTCCATCAATGCACTACGGGCCAATGAGGACTTTTACCACATCAATTGTAACATTACGGGTTATGATTATACCGAATGATCCATGGTCATAATCATACCAATCAACAGTCCATCTATGCACGTAAGCCAAAGATGACTTTCATGACAATATAAGCATGAGGATGATGACAATGATATAAGCATTAATCAAACAAAATCATGGATAAATATTAAAGACTTTAAATTTATTCAAAGTTTAAAAATATCCAAATTGTCAACATGATACTGCTTTGTGGAGTAAAATTCAAGAATAATATTCATATATAAAAAATAATTTGGGCAGAAAAGAAATATATTTTTCGGGTGAATAGTATCCCGTGAATAGTACTTTGGGAATTGTACCCCGGCATGAAAAGTGCCCCAAATACCCGAGTGAATAATATTTGAGTGAACAGTAACTGGGTGAATAGTAACCCGTGAATAGTAACTCATAAATAGTACTCCGATATGAAAAGTGCCCTGAATACCCGAGTGAATAATATTCGAGTGAATAGTAAATGGGTGAATAGTAACTCATAAATAGTAACTCATGAATAGTATTCGGCATGAAAAGATCAATAATTATCAAGAAAGCTCAGAAAAATATTTCCATGAAAAGATACTGGATGAAGCGCAAATATCAAGGATATTCTACTAATTTCACGGAGTATAGAAGCAATACTTTAACAGAATGAGGGTATAATCAGGAATATGAGACGAAATAATATTACTCACATACTACATAGTATGGAAGAAAATATTATTCCTTATGAATACTGAACAAAAATAATATCCCTTACGAATACGAAAGAAATAATACCCCTTACCTCAGAAGATACTACAAAAAAATAGGTCATTAGCGATGACAGCATTAGCGACGGCAGTATCCCCATCGCCAATAACATCATTCTCGATGGCGTAGCCGTCGCCACTGAGTCCCGTCGTGAATGACCCTTCTCGGCCCAAATTTGGTGGGAATTTTTTGGCGCGCGTGGTAAAAGGACATAGGCGACGGCCTATGCCATCGGTATTGAGTGCTGTCGAGAATGAGTTTATATTTACTTTCAACGACTGAATTTTTTTTCATTTTGCTTATTATTTTTCTCCCTCTTCTTCCTCGCACCGTCGTCGCTGACTTCTCTTCCCGTCGCCCACTCACCTTTTATTGTCGTCACCGGTCTCTTCCTGTCGCCCACTCACCTTTTATTATCAGTAAATTCGGTTTCTTCTCGTCGTCCTTGCTCTCTCTCTCTAAATGCGCACTAACCCTTTTATTTCCTTTGTCTCTCTCGACTGAAACCCTCGCTCTCTATCTCTCGAGACTGCAAGGTAATCTTCCTAATTTCAGTTCTATTTCAGAGCAACTAATTAATGGGTCCATTCTTCTGACTGATTTATTTGCTTGTACACATTGTTTTGTTAGTTAATTTTGCTTGTACACATTTGTTCTTACTATACATGTTGTGGGATTTTGTGGTGTTAATTGGTTTATTTTATTAATTTATGTTGGCGTTTTTTTTATCAACCATGTAATGCTGGTCATATGTATGTCCATTTAGCTTAAATACAATGATTTTATTTATGATTAAATAGATACAATTGTGTCGAGATGTGCTATTCGGTATAAGAAGTTCAAATTGAAAACCTAGTATTTTGTTGAGGATACATTATCAAACAATCTCAGTGTTCACAACTGTTATAAACATGCCTGGATATTATAATTTTATATTTGCAATGGTCTATATGACTACAAGTAAATGGTTAAAGGTAGAGTATATTTTATGCAGGCATTAAACAATTTTGGGGAAGGGTCTTTTGGGTACTGCAAGATCAAGTTTGTTTCTGTCAGTTTATTGTTCATCTACGTGGTAAGCATTTATTGAAGCGGATATCAGGTTATTCTTGTTATATATTCCTTCCATACCACAAAAAGAATCCTATTTGCAAAAATTACAAACTTAAGGATATATTTATGTTCTATGTTTACATATTGTAAAGTGGAGAGTTTATTCCTTATATTATAAAGCCTTTTATAGACATACAAGTTGAATTTGGATAACTGCAGTAATAACATGATTTAGAGTTTACAAAGAACACATTCTAATGCTTATATTCAAATTTGGAGCTATCAGCCATTCTTTTTGTGCTTTTCATCCAAATGCTCATATTCAAATGCTTACATTGAAACATAATTAAACATATTTCCCCTCTCTCTCTCTCTCTCTCACACACACAGTCATGTATTAGCTAATTGAGAAATTATTATAGTAGTAATTTGACTATCGATTTTGCTTTCATCCTCAATATAAGGGTGGGGTGTGGGTGGATTTTAAAAAAGTTTAATAATAGTTTGTGACCTGATAAAAAGCTAGTATTCTTTTTGTTATACAAAAATAATCCTTACTTTGACATGTGCATATTTTCATATAGTTTAGGAAGCTTAGAAACCCGTTTGAAATTCACTTAGTAGGAGTGAATCTCAAATAGTCCCCGTTTTGGGACTGTTCTTATATGTTTCGATCTCACTTAGGTTGGTGTTAACGACTTGAGCACGTCTTTATATTTTTTGAATTTTCGGTCAGTATATATCTATTGACGTTCTTCGGGTGCATATTTAGACTACGATGTGTTAGTCTATTTCATGTACTTGAAGACCATGGGGAGGTGCTGCCGAAATTTCTAAAAAATTTAAAGATGTGTTCAAGTTGTTGGCATCAGTGAGGCGACACATCCGGGAATGGGATAGAAGCCTGACCCGTTAGAGTGGGAGATGAAGTTAGGAAACTCATAAGCTTGCATATACATTAACTTGGAGACTTGATTGTGTTTGTCTAACTTTCCATATATATAGCAGACAGTTGTCCAAGATGACTGTTGATCGAAGTTGGATGGAACGTAGGGTAGCCACTGATAAGAGTGGGCTTAGCTCTGAGTACCGTAGTGGGGTTGAACAGTTTCTCAATTTCGCGTTTGAGAAAGTCAACGACGATGAGATTAGATGTCCTTGTAAGAGGTGTGTGAATGAAGTGTGGAAGGAAAGGAGTGATGTCATGTGTGACTTATTTGCATATGGGTTCAAGCAGGGTTATACGACATGGATCTATCATGGGGAAACCTGGTTAGATGAACATGAATCAGAACCAGAATCTAGAGGTGATGAAACCTTTGACTGTACTAACATGATAGTCGAAGCTGCTGGTTCATACTTCCAGTGGAATCTGACAGGATGACGATGGCGTCGAGCAAAAGCGAATAATGAGGGCTAAGGGTTTCTATGAGTTATTGCATGAAGCAGCGATGCCACTGTATAACGGGCACGAAAAGCATACCGTCTTATCTGCCGTGACTAAGTTTTTACACTTCAAGAACGAGCATGACTGTAGCGAGAGAGGTTTTAATGAACTGTTAAGCATTGTGAAGGAGTGTTTACCTGCAGGTAATAAGTTACTGGAGTCGTACTATGATGTGTAGAAAATGGTCAAAAGGCTCAATCTAGGGTATGAGAAGATCGATGCTTGTGAGAATGACTGTATGTTGTATTACGGTTATGTTAATAAAGACAAGAGGTCATGTGATATTTGTGGTACAAGTAGATACCGTGAATGAGCAAGTATGAAAAAGGAAAAGACGCGTCTTTGAAAGATCTTACGTTACTTTCCCATTGCCCCGAGGCTTCAGCGGTTGTTCATGTCAACACATACCACCAAGGATATGAGGTGGCACTCTACACGGGACATAGTTGAAGGTCAACCGACGCACCGCCGATGGGCTCGAGTGGAAAAATTTTGATAACAAGCACCCTCGTTTCTTCAAGAGGTTCACAATGTTAGGCTTGGACTTGCTACGGATGGGTTTAATCCGTTTAATCAGCCTTACACAAAGCCCTACTCAACTTGGTCGGTGATTATTGTGGTGTATAACCTCCCGCCTTGATGTGCATGAATGATCCCTACATGTTCATGCCTTTCTTACCGATTCCAGGGTGATAAGAGTCCGAGTAAAGACATCAATGTATACCTCGGTAGTTAGTTGATGAGTTAAAGATGTTATGGGAAAAAGGGTTCAAACTTATGATGTATATCTTAAGCGAGAACTTTGACATGAGAGGCGACTTTTCTTGTGGACAATAAATGACTTCCGGTGTTAGGAATGATCGGTGGATGGTCAACTCATCGGGGCTTGTCATGTTCCGTGTGCATGGGGTCAGTTGAAGCTGTGCGGCTCAAACATGGGGGGAAAATGAGTTTTTTTGCAACATCCAAATAGTTTTTGTCGATTGAACATCGTTATCGACAGATGAGTAGACAATTCAATCGAAAAATAGAGACACGTCAAGTACTTGGCCATCTTTCTGGGTCAGCAGTGTTGAGTTGGATTAGTCATTTGAAGTTTCCACCTCCAGGGAAGAATCATGATTAGAAGCGAGCTTCATTACATGACAAGGTTCACAATGGACACACAGATCCATGTTCTTTGACCGCTTTATTGGGCTACACTGCGATTCGTCATTGTATAGATTCGATGCATACTGAGAAGAACGTATTTGATAACATTTTTTATACAGTCCTAGATGCCAGTGGTAGAATAAAGGACAACAACAAGTCGAGGCTTGATTTGGTAGAAATGAACATTAGGGAAGATCTGTGGCTGTATCAGGAGGGTAGTAAGATGGTAACGCCTAAAGCTAAATATACTTTGACCAGGGAACATTTGATATTGATATGTAATTGGATCAGTGGACTGAAGCTCCCAGATGGATATTCTTTGAATATAGCAAGGTGTTGTTAAGTCAAAGAGTTGAAGTTTCAGGGTCTCAAAAGTCATGATTGTCACGTATTCATGCAGAAGTTGATCCCTATGGCATTTATCGACTTGTTACCGAAACGTGTGGTTGAAACACTGACAGAGCTTTCTAATTTCTTCAGAGATCTATGCTTGACGGAGCTTCATCTCAAAGACATAGATAAAATGGAGATGCAGATAGTGGAAAGAATGTGCAAGTTAGAAATGATCTTCCCCCCATCGTTTTTTGATTCAATAAAGCATTTGCCTATTCACTTGCCATACGAAGCTAAGTTTGGCGGTCCCGTACAATATAGATGGATGTATCCATTCGAGAGGTAATGACATTAATGTTTTTAATACGGTAAAATGTTCATTCTTTTTTGCTAATCTATATATCACATAGGTATATGCGACGTCTAAAGCAAAAGGTGAAGAATAGAGCCCGTGTAGAGGGGTCAATTGCTGAAAGTTATGTTATGGAGTAACTTGTTAATTTTTGCTCATTGTACTTTAAGCCGAATGTTCAGACGAAGCACAATCACTTACGTCAAAATCAGGCTATTGCGCACGAGGAAAATGGAGAATTAACGGCCTTTAGTCATCCTATACAGGTATGCCGCCTTACGAAGCTTTGTATGGAAGGAAATGCAGAACACCATTGTATTGGGATGAAGTGGGAGAACGCCTAATGCTAGGACCTGAATTGGTACAGCAAACAGCGGACATTGTTAAACTGATACAGATGTGTTTGGTAGCAGCTCAAGACAGACATAAGAAGTTTACGGATTCACATAGAGAGAATAGAGAATTTGAAGTAGGTTCGTACGTATTTCTAAAAGTATGTCCCTGGAAAGGAAAGATACGTTTTGGAAAGAAGGGAAAGTTAATTCCGAGATTTATAAGACATTTTGAGGTATTAAAACGGGTACGTGAGGTAGCATACATGATAGCATTACCTCCAGGCTTAGAACGAATACATAATGTATTTCACGTATCCGTATTACGTCCTTATAAGCCAGATTATAAGCACGTGATAGAATATGAAATTATTCATATCGAGAAGGACTTAACGTACGAGGAAAAGCCGATCCAAATTGTCGATAGAAAAGAACAAGTTCTGCGGAATAAAGTTATACCTTCCGTGAAGGTGATATGGAAGAACCACGATGCAGAAGAAGCAATGTGGGAGTTAGAAGAAATGATGAAAAAGAATTATCCTCATTTATTTGTGTAATTTTTTTTTATATAGCGAGATTCTGGGGACAGAATCCTTATAAGGGGGAGAGAGTGTAACGCCCGAGAAAATCGAACATTTTGTAAATACTTTTAATAATGAATAAAATAATATTATTTATTAATATTAAATGTTGATAAGATGAATGTCGTTCTATAACCTAGAAACGTCAGAATGTCGTAGTATTTTAACTACGTGGATGAATTAAAGTGTTTGAATTTCTAAGAAGAAAATAAAAGCTTTCCGGGAAATTTTTCGAAAAACACTATTCATCGATTTCTGCTCGAAAATTATTTTTGAACTTCCGAGAAATACGTAACGTTACAATATCAAGGTGAGATGGATTATGTAATAATAATCTAAGTATGGAAAACGTAATATTTCGTATGCAGACTTAATTTGAGAACGTTAGGAATATTAAATGTTAAGAAGAAAGTGTGAGGATGGTATGATACAAATGTATTGTACAAGGTATGTAATACGAGGTATTGTATGAATAAGTATGAATAATGAGATAACGTATATTACAAATTAATATACGAGCTAGCATACGAGAATTATACGTGATGTATATATATTAAGATTCTTAATTAAAGGTAATAAACTTGTAGGATCATTAGTTAATGATAGAAGTCCAATAGAATGTGATACTCAAGCCCAAGTGTTTGGTAAATCATAAGTTCAATCTATTGAAGTATAAGCCCAACAAGAAATTTTCTAGATTAATTAGCAAGCCTAATGTGAATTGGACATGATCCATGGAGCAATCCAAGTGTAAGTGGGTAGACTTGATGGCCAAACAATTTGTGTGATGAACAAGTGTTGTGGCTAGCAAGTAGACTTGGATGTTAAGTAATGAATAGTAAGGAGGTGGAAGTTGAGGAGGTTAATAAGGAGGTGGGATGGCCTAAAAGACTAATAAGCCCTCACTTTGAGTTGTCTATAAATAGAAGGCTTGATTTTTCATTTGTTGGTTGTTCAATTTCATTCAACTCCTCTCAAGTTAAGTAGCTTATTGGTTAGAGAGAATAAGCCACATAAGTCAAGAATAAGTCAAAAGTTCTTTGCTAGTTTCCAAAGAGAAGTGAAGTAATAGTTTTCAAGGGTCAGACTCTTGTCTATTATATCTTTATCTCTACCATGATAGGATTGATAGAGAAGTCGGATTGTTTAATAATAACATGTAATAAGTTATTGATAAATGAACTTAAGCCGAATAAGTGGAATAAGCAACTTGAACCTAAATAAGTTGATAAACTCATGAAGAACTTGTGATATGTTTGTCATATGATGTTAGTATGTTCAATATAGTATGAGAACATTGATTGAAGGACTTAAGTCCATAGTAAGTCATAAGTATGAGAATTTGAAGTGTCATTAACTTACGAGAATAAGTCAAAACCTACTTTGTCAATAAGTTGGTATAATAAGTAACTTGAAATGTTCATGTGTTGATTAAAATCCATTTTGAATCATTAGTAATGAGGTTTTGCCGAAATTCACACGATTAGACGATAATCGTCGAATTCGTGAAATTCTCAGAATGGAAGTCGTATTTTGTGTTTGAAGTTGGAAACGTTGGTTTTCGATCGAGACAAGTCATATTTGGCATTATAGAGTTGCGGACTCGAAAATGACCGAATTCTGACTTAGACAAAGAACGAAAGCAGCGAACGCGTTCATTCGCGACGTTTATCATTTTCGTTAAAAATGAACTAATAGGTGAAATTTTAGCAAACAAAGTCAAATAGATAAAATTCTTGCATGAACGCATAGAGTATGTAATTTGTGAACTGTAGGCTTTTGAACGAGCCAATTCGGACTTATAACGAAGAAGTTATGCGTCCGGAGTTTCACTAATTTACAAAAGTTGCAAATTTTCTAAAAGCTGAGAGTTAGCCATGCCATGGCCAACCCAAGTCCAATAATAATGGCGCACATGGCCTTGAGTCCAGGGCTTTCTCTTTCATCAAACTCGCCACAAGACCATGGTAAGGAGAAGCTATGTGTGAAATGGCATGGCTGATCCTAGGGTTTCGACGAAGCATAAGAATGTTTTCAAGTTTAGAATGAAAGATAACTCATTAGTAATGAACTAAAGTGTAACATAACATTATTAAGGCATTGTTACACACTTAATGTATGATGATTAAAGGTTCATAATCAATTGAAGATGAACGTAATGAGAACGACATAATGAAAAGCCGAAACCAATAATAATAAATCTAAATTATAATTAGATTGAGAAGAAGGGTAAGATATAGTAGGGTCTATGTATGTTCATTCATGACCTAATGTGTTATGTGATATTGTCATTACTGTAAAGACTTAGAGACTTAAAGTGTACGTATTATAAACAGTAGCAGACGCTGAAGGCAAGTACACTAACCCTTGTTTCAGTTCATTCTGAACAAGCTTTGTGATTCATGTATTCTTACGTATGAATTGATGTATGATGAAGTCAACGCAAATTCTTTCGGCTAGACTTAAATTATATTTCTATCAAAGCATGTACAATGTTTACCAAGTTATATTGGTATGGTTTTCAATCGAAGACTGAGTATGCTAAAAATGTTTTGTCGTTTAACGACTGGCACGTAAGGTTGCCACAACTTAAACGTATACACGTTTAATGAATGTAGTGTTGATCAACATAGAGTACTATAGGCTGATCACCTAGAAGTGCTCATAAGTAATGTCGGACTTACGGACTTAGTGTCGGGATGTCCTTTTCAAAAGAACTTATGAAATGCTCAAGGTCTTGGACCAGAACTAATGTTTTACTAAATATTGTTGTTGTAAAATGTTTTGAATAAAAAGAAGTGCTATTTTGAATTATCGATAGTACTTCATAACTATTGTTCAGTTATTGAAGATGCATGAGTTCTATGTTTCAAGCATATTGTTTATTAGAATTGTAGTACTTGCTGAGCTAGTCATGCTCACTCTTGCTTGAACCATATGAACACAGCTAAGATTGAGCGGACCGAAGTCTCCGGCAAGGATAAAGGCAAGGTGAAGACGAACCCTTAGAATTCTTATGTAATAGTATAGGTGAATGTTTTTAATATATTGAATATTATGACAAGAACAAATGAATGGGTTATAAAGAACCAGGGAAAATGTAATATTATTTTGAATATATAGAAGACATATTCGTTCATTGGAGACTTTTCAATTGAATGTATGTGTGAATGGTAGTACCGTGTAGCACCATCTGTCGGGTTGGAGGAGACCCAGATTTGGGGGCGTCACAAATATTGTGAGTTAAAAATTAATGATGAATAAGTTTGTGTTTATTAAAGATGAAATTGATAGTTCCATTGTGTTGGGATTATTAGTGTTTGTGGGAATCGACATTTATTTCAATAATAATTGATTTATGGAGGTTATATTGACCAATCGGGTAATTAATCGGATGAATGAGCAATTAATTGCTATTAATTCACATGCTTGTAACTATTTGTTCACATGTATGTACTATTGATTCACATGCATATACTATTAGGGGAGGTGGTGAAAGATTGATAATACTTGCATCACTAAATTAAAAATAGAGGTATAGATGAAGGTACTATACTGTAACTATTTTTTCACATGTATAAAACTATTGATTCACATAACTGAACTATTGATTCACATGATGTACTATTAGGGGAGGTGGTGCAAGTTTGATAATACTCGTAGGACAAAATCAAAAATGAAGGAAAAGATGAAGGTATTATACTGTAATATTTTGAGCCCCAAAATGTGCAATTATCGAAACTATGTTTTCCTATAAATAGAAGCTCATTCTTCTTTCATTCTCACCAATTCAATAAGACTCACAAGAGCAATTATAGAGAGAGAAGCTATAGAGAGAAAGAAGAAGAGAAGTCTATTACTTCACTATTCTAGTATCCAGTCTTCTTCTGAGGTAAGGAGTATTATTTTCGTTCAATAGTTGTAAGGGATATTATTTTTGTTCAGTATTCATAAGGAATAATATTTTCTTCCATAATCTGTAGTACGTGAGTAATATTATTTCATCTCATATTCCTGATTATACCCTCATTCTGTTAAAGTATTGCTTCTATACTCCGTGAAATTAGTAGAATATCCTTGATATTTGCGCTTCATCCAGTATCTTTTCATGAAAATATTATTATGAGCTTTCTTGATAATTATTGATCTTGTCAAACCAAAATACTATTCACGAGGTATTCGGGGCACTTTTCATGCCAGAGTACTATTTACGAGTTACTATTCATGGGTTACTATTCACCTAGTTACTATTCACTCAAATATTATTCACTCGGATATTTGGGACACTTTTAATGCTGGGGTACTATTCACGAGGTACTATTCTCAAGTACTTATTCATGTGGTACTATTCACGATTGTACTTATTCATTGAAAATATATTTTTTTTCTGTCCAAATTATTTTTGATATATGAATATTATAATTGAATTTTACTCCACAAAGAAGTATCATGTTGACAATTTGGATATTTTTAAACTCTGAATAAATTTAAAGTCATTAATATTTATCCTTGATTTCATTTGATTAATGCTTATATCATTGTCATCGTCCTGATACTTATATTGTAATGAGAGTCATCTGTGGCTTACGTGCATAGATGGACTGTTGATTGGTATGATTATGAACATGGATTATTATGTATAATCATGACCGTAATGTTATAAATGATGTGGTAAAAGTCCTCATTAGCCTGTAGTGCATTGATGGACATATGTTGGTATGATCATAACCATGCGTTCTTTTCGGCCAAGGGTGCAAAGATGAACTGTTGTTTGGCATGATCATGACCATTGGTGAAAACACAAGTATCCTTGGCTCGTAGTGCATGGAAAATTCATGGTCGTGATACTAATGAATATCTTTGGCCCGTAGTGCATGGATAATTCATGGATGTGATACTAACGATTATCCTTAGCTGTAGTGCATGGATAATTCAGTGATGTGGATTATTTATTGAGTTGAGTCTTAGTGATAAAATATTGATAATAAACTTTTAATTCATAGAAGATAGTAGATATCATGCTCTACTTGACTCTTCTAAAATATAGTTGTATGTCTTTGACCTGTAGTACAAAGATAAACTGTTAATGAAAATCTTTGGCCCGTAGTGCAAAGATGAATTTATTAGTATGATTATGAACATGAACTGTGATTTTGGTATAACCATGATCTTTCATATTTCAGGTAAAGACAGGTGATGAAAATTATCTTCGTCCTAGGTGCAAAGAGGAATTTAGAATCACAATTATGATTATAAGTTATTAATATAATTGTAAACGGAACTGTTGATTGATGTTACAGGGATAAAACATTGTTGGGGGACTTTTAACGCTGAGAAGATAGACTTTATGGTCTATTTAACTTTTCTAATGGATTGCTCGTTCCACTGCCACTATGGTTGAAAAGTTTTATCAACTACCATATGTTCTAAATCTCTAATTTATTACTGACGAAGGCTATTGATAATTTAATTATCTTTAGTCATAATATTCTTTACTGGGCTATTTGTGCTCACCCTTTTGCTTTAGAATTCCTTTTAGGTAATAAGAGTGTAGCTAGGTCGAGCGGGGGTAATAGGGGAATAGAACGATTGTCTATAGCTGTTGAGGTTTCCCATAAAACAATATGAAAATAATTTTATTGAGAATGTTAGATAAGTGTGTCGTATTTTGTACGTCATTTTAACCATTGATTTTGGTGAACCAAATATGGTGAGGTGAACCCAACTTTGGAAGGGTGTTTTGCCACTATCATACAAGATGTCTAATGACAGACGACTTCGTGTTATCATAAGATAGGGTTGTGCACATGAACTTGCTGATTATATCTATGAGCACTACCTGTATAATCTCATAGTTTGGTTGAAAAATAATTCTCAATTGGAGATAATGGAGATAAATATATGTCAAGGGAAGACTCACCATTGGAAAGAACATGATAGTAATCCTCTAATTTTTCTTTGGGGTCTATTGGGTCAACCAGGGATAATTCTCGAGTCATATGATATCTATCATAACTTAGATTCATAGCCTCCCATGTACGAAGGTTTCCTTGAGCATTTTCCAAAGATTTTAATTTCTAAAACAGTTATTGATTGTACTTGTGACGCCCCCAAAATAGGTATACATCATCTATCTTGAGTCGCCAAATACATGGTACAAAATTCAAATACAACTTAATTATATAACAGTCGTGTAAAATACGACAAAACATATGCTGTGAGTTTTAATACAAATATTGTCATCTAGACAATATCCACACTCAATTGAGTCCTTATTACATTCATTATCACACTATTTAATAGAATAGTGAGGACTACTAATGCTATTATCTGGACCGTCACTTCGTTTCCCGACTAGTCCCTCCTACGTTCTCATTTCTTGAAGAGAACAATGAAAGTAAAAGGGTGAGCTCAACTAGCCCAGTAAGAAATATTATGACTAAGATAATACAGAATAAATTATCGTTAGCCTTCAACAGTGTTAAACTGATACAATATAACAAACATCAAGTTTAACTGCAGTGGAACAAACAATCCATTAAAAGAGTCAAGTAGAGAATAAAATCTACTATCTTTTATGATTTAAAAGGTTTTTCATCACTTTAATCGTTGGGACTCAACTTAATAAATAATCCACATCATCCCTGCACTACGGCCAAGGATATTCATTAGTATCACAACCATAAATTATCCATGCACTACGGGCCAAGGATATTCGTGTATTCATTAATGGTCATGATCATGCCAACAACTATCCATCAATGCACTACGGGCCAATGAGGACTTTTACCACATCATTTGTAACATTACGGTCATGATTATACCGAATAATCCCTGGTCATAATCATACTAAGTCCATCTATTCACTACAGGCCACAGATGACTTTCAACATAATATAAACATAAGGATGATGACAATGATATATGAATTCAATAAAACAAGTTCAAGAATTAATTTATCTAGAAACCAATAACGTCCAAATTATTAACAGGATATTTTTTTGTGTAGTAAAATTCAAGAATGCTCAGAAGAATATTTTCATGAAAAGATACTGGATGAAGCGCAAATATCAAGGATATTCCATTAATTTCATAGAGTATAAAAGCCAAAACTTTAACAAACTGAGTATAATAAATAATGGAATAACAAAAGAAATCACCAGGCATACGATAGATCGCACAGACAGGTTATTCCAACAGAATAATAAATAACGGAACCAGGTCATGCGTAAACGCACAGATAGGATATTCCAATAGAATAATAAATAATGGAACCAGGTCAAGAAAAATTCATGACCGATGGATGTTCCAACAGAATAATAAATAACGGAACCGGGTCGTCATGCGTGAAAACAAAGATGGATGTTCCAATGAATAATAAAGAATGGAATAATGAAGAATTTCACCATGTATGCGGTACTTAGATAAACAAGTTATTCAACATAATGATAAAGAATGGAATAATAGAAGAATTTTACCAAGTATAGGGTAGACCGCGTATACAGGTTATTCCAACAGAATAAAAAAAATATGGAATAACAGAAGTTCTCTTCATGAATACGAAAGAAATAATATCCCTTACCTTAGAACAACTAGATAAAGGAGTAGTTAAGTAGCAAAATACTTTTCTTCTTTCTCTCTATAGTTTCTCTCTCTAGAGTTTCAGTGAATTCGTAAGAAATAATGAAGGAATGAGCTTCTATTTATAGGAGAATGGGTGAATAGTAACTAATTCTGAAGCGGTCCAGATTGATTTACTTTTTAAACAGACGGTCAGTATTGGTTTACTATAAAATATTCTACTAAAACAAAATCTTTTAAATAAAATATAATATATTCTATTTATAATCTAATAAAACGAATAACTTTATAAAAGTATTACATTTTATATAAAAAGATTTTACTATGCAAAAAATACTACGCAGCACTATGCAAAACACTATGCATAATAAAATATAATATATTCTATTTATAGTCTAATAAAACGAATAACTTTATAAAAGTATTACATTTTATATAAAAAGTTTTTCTATTTTATTACATTAATAATACTAATAAAACAAAACTTCATCATCATTATTATAATTCACACTATTAATCGATCATTATTGTCGTTCCCTAAGAAAGAGGGGGCTTTCCATAAAAGATTTCTCCTATTCAAGTGCGCAATTAGGTGACCAAACCTCTCCTTGCGCGTAACTTCTAGAAATCGTTAATATTTCAAATAATAATATTAATAACTTCGTCGTCTCAATTATTGATTTAATAATATATAAAATATCGACAATAATTAAATCAAATAACGTGAGATACTATGCAACAATTGCTGAAGCAATAATTGAACAAAACTGAGTGACTTCTCACGTAAGCATCAATAATCAATACCGTGTGCTACTATGAAACCACGCGTATTACTGTACTTTTACTACCGAGTAGTTCAATAGTTTTAACTATAAAACTTCCATCGTTATTTTCATAAAAATATTTTTGTCATTTTCTCAATCCGACAATAATTCTGTTGTGGGGTCCACCAATGATTATGCCGTCGTACGAATATTGCTTGTTAAAATGAATATTCCCCGACCAATCGAATATTATATAACAACTTGCGTACTTTGCAAAATTTATAACTAATACCCACAACTATAACATTATATCAAATTCATTCCATAATACTCAAAAATGATAATTATAGAAAATTCATCTTTATTCATAAAAGTTGGGGTCTTACAATCTCCCCTTCTTATGAAATTTCACCCTCGAAATTAGGGTACGTACCTGGTATGTCGAAGAGGTAAGGATACCTTGATTTTATTTCAGATTCTAACTCCCAGGTCATTTCCTCAACATCGTGGTTCCTCCATAAAACTTTGACTTGAGGTATAACCTTGGAGCGTAGAATATGTTCCTTCTTATCCAAGATTTGAACATGAACCTCTTCATACGTTAAATCTTCCGCTATTTCATCCGGTTCTAACTCAATAATGTGTTTCGGGTCTTTTACATATTTACGTAACATGGATATATGAAAAACGTTATGAACACGAGATATACTCAAGCAGAAAGCGAGTCTATAGGCTACGATCCCTACTCGATTGAGGATTAAAATGGGCCAATAAATCGAGGATTGAGCTTTCCTCTCTTTCCAAATCTCAGTAACTCCTTTCCATGGAGCAACACGTAACAACACATGATCTCCAATATCAATTCCACGTCCTTGCGATGAAGATTAGCATAACTCTTTTGTCGGTCTTGTGAGGTTTTTATACGTTGTCGTATCGTTTGAATCTTTTCCGTAGTCATACGTACCAACTCCGATCCCAACAATGTTGCTTCACCCACCTCATCCCAAAGATCTTGAGAGAACGACACTTTCTTCCATACAACGCCTCGAATGGAGCCGTGCCAATACTTGTTTGATAACTGTTGTTGTAAGAAAACTCCACCAATGGTAAGAACTTGTCCCAACTTCCCTTGAAGTCAAGGACATAGAGTCTTAATGAATCTTCAAGAGTTTGAATAGTCCTCTCTGATTGTCCGTCCGTCTCAAGATGATATGCCAAACTAAATCGTAAATCCGTGCCCATAGCTTTTTGTAAACTAACCCAAAATCGTGAAGAGAATCTTGGGCCTCGATCAGAAACTATGGATATTGGCATACCATGCAGTCTTATAATCTCGTTTATGTACATACGAGCAAGATATTCAAGTGTATAAGTTTCTCGTATTCGTAAGAAATGAGCAGACTTGGTCAATCTATCAACAATGACCCAAATTATATCTATTCCTTGAGAAACCTTGGGAAGACCAGTAACGAAATCCATGGTAATGTGCTCCCACTTCCATTCTGGAATTTCAAGTGGTTGTAGTGGACCTTTTGGTACTTGATGCTCTGCTTTGACTCGTTGACAAGTTAAACACCTTAAGATAAACAACGCTATCTCTCTCTTCATATTCCCCCACCAAAATGTATGTCGAAGATCATGATACATTTCGGTACTCCCAAGATGGATTGCAAACGGTGTGTTGTGTGCCTCCATTATGATTTTATACTTTAACTCAGGATCGTTAGGAACATAAAGTCTGGAGTTGACTCGAAGTATTCCTTCTTCATCGATTCTTGCTTCCGGCATAGCACCTTCTTGTACCTTCTTCCTCATATGCATCAGCTCCTGTGTCCAGTAGCTTTTTTAGCGACTTTAATTTTATCGATTAAAGTCGGTTCTACTCGTATATTCGCCATTATCACGTGGGTCCCTGTAGTCTTTATCTCTATCTCCGTCCTTTGCAAGTCATACAAAATGGGCCTCTACATTGACAATATCACACTCGTACCCGCATATGATCTTCTACTCAATGCGTCAGCTACCACGTTTGCTTTTCTAGGATGGTATTGGATGGTATGATCATAATCTTTCAACAGTTCAAGCCAACGTCGTTGTCACATGTTGAGTTCCTTTTGAGTGAAGAAATATTTGAGGCTTTTATGATCCGTAAAGATCTCCACTTTCTCTCCATACAAGTAATGCCTCCAAATTTTAAGTGCAAAGACAACAGCTGCCAACTCTAGATCATGAGTGGGATAATTCCTCTCATATTCTTTGAGTTTTTGAGAGGCATAGGCTATGACTTTCCCATGCCGCATGAGAACACATCCTAACCCTTTGCCTGAAGCATCACTGTAGATGACAAATCCCTCCGAGCTAGATGGTATTGTCAGAACAGGTGCTGAAATGAGTCTTCTCTTGAGTTCTTAAAAACTCTTCTCACATTCCTCATTCCAACAGAACTTTGTATCTTTCCGAGTCAGCTGAGTTAAGGGAGTAGCGATTCAAGAAAACCCTTCTACGAATCTCCGATAATAACCAGCTAAGCCGAGAAAGCTACGTAATTTGGTCACTAATTTAGGTTGCTCCTAGCTTTGAATATCTTCAATCTTTGCTGTGTCAACAGATATTCCATGACTTGATACCACGTGCCCAAGGAATGTTACTTCCTCAAGCTAGAACTCACATTTCTTTAACTTAGCTTAAAGCTTATATTCAAGAAGATTTTGAAGTATCTGCCTCAAATGTTGCTCATGATCTTCACGACTTTTAGAATAAATAAGGATGTCATCAATAAAGACGACCACAAAGTGATCCAAATATTCCTTGAATACTCGGTTCATCATATCCATGAAGGCAGCAGGAGCATCAGTTAATCCAAAAGACATGACTAGGAATTCATAATGCCCGTACCGAGTTTTGAAAGCCGTCTTTGGAATGTCATCGGTTCTAATCTTCAATTGGTGATATCCGGAATGTAGATCAATCTTCGAAAAAAAATTGGCGCCTTACAACTGGGCAAATAGGTCATCAATGCGAGGCAATGGATATCTATTTTTGATAGTGACATGGTTCAACTCCCGATAATCAATACAAAGTCGCATAGTCCCATCTTTTTTCTTCACGAATAGAACAGGAGCACCCCAAGGAGAAGTACTAGGACAAATAAAGCCAATATCTAACAATTCCTGTACTTGGGTCTTTAACTCCTGAAGTTCAATAGGAGCTATTCGATATAGGGCTCTGGAAATGGGTTTTGTACCGGGTTCAAGGTCGAAACAAAATTCAATTTCACGTTCTGGGGGTAGGCCAAGAAGTTCTTCAGGGAATACGTCAGGAAATTCATTAACAATAGAAATATCATTCAAAACTAATGTATTTTTGTTTAGATCCGTAACATGAGCTAAGAAAGCTTGACATCCATTTTTCAATAAACGAATAGCTTTATGGCTTGAGATGACAGTTATTAATTTTAATGGTTTGGTTGCTTGAATTCGCATAATAGGTTGGTTAGGAATATGAAAGCTAACAACCTTACGAAAATAATCAATTTTTGCATGATGAGTAGTTAACCAATCAATCCCTAGAATTACGTCAAATGCAAGTATTTTCAATGAAATAAGATCGACTGGTAATGTGAGGGTACCGATTTGAACCAAACAAGACTTATAAACAGTGGATGTAATGAAGGTTTCTCCCAATGGAGTTTCAACAGATAAGTCAAAGTCTAATTTCTCCGGAGTCAAATTTAAACGTTAAGCAAGTAGGAGAAATAAAAGAATGGGTAGAACCGGTATCAAATAAGGTATAAACTTCTCTAGAGTTTATGATAAGCTTACCCGTGATGACCTCGTTCGGGTTCCTTGGTTTCTTGGAGGTCACGACAAATGCTCTCCCTTGCACTACTGGCTTTGACTTTTCTGGGACGTCCTTTAGTGCCTCTATCCTAGCTGAACTTGTCCTCGGTGAATGACAAAATCGGGCTAGGTGACCTTCTCTTCCATAATTATAATATGCTTTGGATGGCATCGCGCAGTTTGGACTGATGTGTCCCTCCCCTCCGCATTTGAAGCATATGATAGGTGGTCGTTCTCTTTCCTTAATAACTTGGTCTTTGGCCGACGTCTTTCCATCATTGTTGAATCTCCTCTTCTTGAAATGTCCATTCTTATTGTTTTGGCCATGATTACCACCGAAGTGGTTACCATTTATAACATGTTTATTCCCTCCACGCTTATTGTCACCACTTCCATGACTGCTATCACTAGTATTATCATTTTGCCGGCTGCTGTCTTTTGGTTAGGTTGACTCATTATCGCGCTCCAATAACTGAGCCCTATTAACAACATCTGAATACAAACACAGTTTATAAGAGATAAGATATTAATGTATCTCGGGTTTCAAACCTCTTAGAAACATTCGCGTCATTCTCTCCTCATTATCAACCAAATGGGACGTAAACCGGGACAACTCGGCAAACTTGGCTTCGTACTGCGACACGGTCATGTTGTTTTGCTCCAGCCTGATGAACTGTACCTCTTTCATATGACGAATACTTTCGGGAAAGTACTTTTCGTTGAACAATTCTTGGAACTTCTCCCAAGTCATCTTGATGCGGCGGAGTTGAGTACGCTTTTTCTGATTTCCACCAAGAATCGCCTCTCGCACGTAACATGAAGGTGGTAAAGGGAACCTTTTGCTCCTCGAAGCATCCCAAGACATCAAATATCTTGCAGATCTGCTTTATCCACGTCTCCGCCTTAAGTGGTTTTGGCTCTCCAAAAAACTCTGGTGGTCCCAGTTCCTTGAACTGCTTAGCGGTGACCGTCCGTTTCCACTTGCATTTTGTACAGTAGCCGCTCTTGCCTAATGTTGCATGAATTGCATAAAGCCTGTGAACATTCCATCGTTCATCATCCTTCGTCGATGTTGTTGTTCATTCGAGGATTGTCGCCTTCCTGATGCACATTATCCTGATTATTGATCTGTGGAGACTCAACGGTCTCCTGTGCTCCATTGCTAATATCAACATTCTCGGATGAAATTTTCAAATACTACCACAAAACAAGGGATAATTAACATATCACATATGATCCCTATACTATGACCGACCAATTAAATACCAAATAAATTTAGGTAGGTCATACTAGCGAAGGAATTCCCTGTCTCTCCCCTCCTAGTTCTTGTCTCACATCTCAGCCAGCGATCATATCCCTAAGCTTTGATACCAACTGTGACGCCTCTAAAATAGGTATACATCACCTATCTTGAGTTGCCAAATATATGCTACAAAATTCAAATACAACTTAATTATACAACAGTCATGTAAAATACGATAAAACATATGATGTGAGTTTTAATACAAATATTGTCATCTAGACAATATCCACACTCAATTGAGTCCTCATTACATTTATTACCACACTATTTAACAGAATAGTGAGGACTACTAATGTTATTATCTGGACCGTCACTCCATTCCCCGACTAGTCCCTCGCTACGTTTGTCATTTCACAAGAGAACAATGAAAGTAAAAGGGTGAGCTCAACTAGCCCAAGAAGAAATATTATGACTAAGATAATACGTAATAAATTATCATTATCCTTCAACAATGTTAAACCGATACAATATAACAAACATCAAGTTTAAGCTGCATTGAATAAGCAATCCATTAAAAGAGTCAAGTAGAAAATAAAATCTACTATCTTTTATGATTTAAAAGGTTTTCATCACTTTTATCGCCGAGACTCGACTTAATAAATAATCCACATCATCCCCGCACTACTACCGAAGGATATTCATTAGTATCACAACCACAAATTATCCATGCACTACGGGCCAAGGATATTCGTGTATTCATCAATGGTCATGATCACGCCAACAAGCTGTCCATCAATGCACTACGGGCCAATGAGGACTTTTACTTACATCATTTGTAACATTCCTGGCCATGATTATCTTTGAATAATCCTCGGTCATAATCATACCAAGTCCATCTATGCACCATGTGCCATAGATAACTTTCAACATAATATAAACATGATGATGATGACAATGATATAAGAATTCAATAAAACAAGTTCAAGAATTAATTTATCCAGGAACCAATAACGTCCAAATTGTCAACATGATATTTTTTTGTGGAGTAAAATTCAAGAATGCTCAGAAGAATATTTCCATGAAAAGATAATGGAGGAAGCACAAATATCAAGGATATTCCACTAATTTCATGGAGTATAAAAGCCAAAACTTTAACCAACTGAGTATAATAAAGAATGGAATAACAAAAGAAATCACCAGGCATGCGATAGACCACACAGAAAGGTTATTCCAACAGAATAATAAATAACGGAACCAGGTCATGCGTAAACGCACAGACAAGATATTCCAATAGAATAATAAATAATGGAACCAGGTCAAGCAAAATTCGCACCGACAAGATGTTCTAATAGAATAATAAATAACGGAACCAGGTCATGCGTAAATGCACAGACTGGATGTTCCAACAGAATAATAAAGAATGGAAAAACAGTAGAATTTTACTATGTATGCGGTACTTCGCATAGACAAGTTATTCCAACATAATGATAAAGAATGGAATAATAGAAGAATTTTACCAAGTATAGGGTAGACCGCGTATACAGGTTATTCCAACAGAATAAAAAAAATATGGAATAACAGAAGTTCTCTTCATGAATACGAAAGAAATAATATCCCTTACCTTAGAACAACTAGATAAAGGAGTAGTTAAGTAGCAAAATACTTTTCTTCTTTCTCTCTATAGTTTCTCTCTAGAGTTTTCAAATTGAATTCGTAAGAAATAATGAAGGAATGAGCTTATTTATAGGAGAATGGATGAATAGTAACTAATTCTGAACGGTCCATTGATTTACTTTTAAACTGGACGGTCAGTATTGGTTTACTATAAAATATTCTACTAAAACAAAATCTTTTAAATAAAATATAATATATTCTATTTATAATCTAATAAAACGAATAACTTTATAAAAGTATTACATTTTATATATAAAAAATTTTTTTTTACTATAAAAATACTATGCAGTAATTATGCAAAATACTACTATGCAAAACACTATGCATAATAAAATATAATATATTCTATTTATAGTCTAATAAAACGAATAACTTTATAAAAGTATTCTTTTATATAAAAAGTTTTTTCGCTTTTTTTATTACATTAATAATACTAATAAAACAAAACTTCATCATCATTATTATAATTCACACTATTAATCGATTCAAGTCGTTTCCGAAAGAGGGGACTTTCAATAAGGATTTCTCCCTATTGGTAGTAATTAGGTGACCAAACCTCTCGTTGGCGTAACTTCTAGACATCGTTAATATTGCAAATAATAATATTAATAACTTTGTCATCTCAATTATTGATTTAATAATATATAAAATATCGACAATAATTGAATCAAATAACGTGAGATCTTATGCAACAATTCTTGAAGCAATAATTGAACAAAATCGAGTGACTTCTCACGAAGCATGAATAATCAATCTGTGTACTACTATGCAACCACACATATTACTGTACTTTTACTACCGAGTAGTTCAACAGTTTTAACTATAAAACTTCCGCCATTATTTTCATAAAAATATTTTTGTTGTTTTCTCAATCCGATAATAATTCTGTTGTGGGGTCCACCAATGATTGTGTCATCGTACGAATATTCCCTATTAAAATGAATATTCCCTGACCAATCGAATATTATATAACAACTTGCGTACTTTGCAAAATTTATAACTATTACCCACAAATATAACATTATATCAAATTCATTCTATAATATTCAAAAATGATAATTATAGAAAATTCATCTTTATTCATAAAAGTTGGGGTCTTACAGTACTTTTATTTAAAGTGTCATTGTAAGGTGTTGTGGTCGAGGCACCATGAGAGTTACATATATTTGTATTAAAATTCACAGTTTAACTGTGGTCGTATTCTGTACGACAGTTTAAAAGTTAGAATTTTAAGATTTATATTTGGAAATTGTGTTGATGTATTTCGTGGCGACCCAGAATGGGTTGGGTGGATTGGACCTGTTTTGGGGGCGTTACATTTTGGTATCAGAGCTTAGGGATATGGTCACTGGCGGAGATATGAGTCTAAAACTAGGAGGGGAGAGACGAGTAATATACTTCGCTAGTGTGTAACTTACCTCAGCTGAAATTTTTACTTGATAAGTTGACAAATTGTGATATGTCAATTAACCTTTATTTTGAAGATATATTTCTAGAATGATATCTGAAATAGAGGAGATGAGCAATGGCAAAATCATTATACAAAAGAAATAACTGGGAAGGTACAATCCGAAAAGAAAGCAAGGTATTTTCATCTCTTTGAACTACCAGGTACACAAATTTCGAGGGCAAAATTTCATAAGGAGAGGAGATTATGAGATCTCGAATTTTATGAAAGGAAAGTATTCAATTTTCTTATAATTATTATTCTATTTAGTAAATGGTTAAATTGATAAAAGGTTAAAATTAAGGGTGATATGTTAAATTTTTTGCAAAGTAAGCAAGTTGTTATAAAATATTCGATTGGTCGGGAAATATTCGTTTTAACAGGGAATATTCGTACGACAACACAATCATTGGTGCACCCCACAACGAAAGTATTGTCGTAGTTAGAAAACGACAGAAATATCTTTTTATAAAATAACGGCGAAAGTTTTACCGTTAAACTGTTTAAATACACGGTGGTAAAAGTACAGTAATACACGTGGTTGCATAGTAGCAAATGGTATTGATTATTGATGCTTACGTGAGAAGACACTCAGTTATACTCAATTATTGCTACAGTAATTGATGCCTAATATCTCTCATATTATTGATTCAATTATTATCACAGTATCATTTGCATAATATTTATTATTATTAAATCAATAATTGAGACGACAAAGTTATTCATATTATTATTTGCAATATTGATGATGTCTAGAAAGTTCTGTCGAGGAGATGTTTGGTCACCTAATTGTGCGCTAATAGGGAGATATCCTTATCGGAAAGCCCCCTCTTTCCTGGGAATGATCTGGTTGTTGAATATTGTGAGTTATAATATTATTGATGAATAAGTTCGTGTTAAATAAAGATGAAATTGATAGTTTCATTATGTTGGGATTATTAGTGTTTGTGGGAATCGACATTTATATCGATAATAATTGATTTATGGAGGTTATATTGACCAATCGGGTAATTAATCAGATGAATGAGTAATTAATTGCTATTAATTCACATGCTTGTAACTATTTGTTCACATGTATGTACTATTGATTCACATGCATGTACTATTAGGGGAGGTGGTGCATGATTGATAATACTTGTATGACTAAATTAAAAATAGAGGTATATATGAAGGAATTATACTGTAACTATTTTTTTCACATGTATAAAACTATTGATTCAAATAACTGAACTATTGATTCACATGATGTACTATTAGGGGAGGTGGTGCAAGTTTGATAATACTTGTAGGACAAAATCAAAAATGAAGGAAAAGATGAAGGTATTATACTGTAATATTTCGAGCCCCAAAATGTGCAATTATCGAAACTATGTTTTCCTATAAATAGAAGCTCATTCTTTTTTCATTCTCACCAATTCACTAAGACTCACAAGAGCAATTATAGAGAGAGAAGCTATAGAGAGAAAGAAGAAGAGAAGTCTATTACTTCATTATTCTAGTATCCAGTCTTCTTCTGAGGTAACTGGTATTATTTATTTCATATTCACTTACGATATTATTTTTAGTATTCGTAAGAAATTTTATTCTCATTTAATATTCATAAGGAATATTATTTTCGTTCAACAGTTGTAAAGGATATTATTTTTGTTCAGTATTCATAATGAATAATATTTTCTTCCATAATCTGTAGTATGTGAGTAATATTATTTCGTCTCATATTCCTGATTATACCCTCATTCTGTTAAAGTATTGCTTCTATACTCCGTGAAATTAGTAGAATATCCTTGATATTTGCGCTTCATCCAGTATCTTTTCATGAAAATACTATTATGAGCTTTCTTGATAATTATTGATCTTTTCATGCCAAAATACTATTCATGAGTTACTATTTATAGGTTACTATTCACCCAGTTACTATTCACTCGAATATTAATCACTCGGGTATTCGGGGCACTTTTCATGCCAGAGTACTATTTACGAGTTACTATTCATGGGTTACTATTCACCTAGTTACTATTCACTCAAATATTATTCACTTAGATATTTGGGACAGTTTTAATGTCGGGGTACTATTCATGAGGTACTATTCACAGGGTACTATTCACGGTGTACTATTCACCTGAAAAATATATTTCTTTTCTGTCCAAATTATTTTTGATACATGAATATTATAATTGAATTTTACTCCACAAAGAAGTATCATGTTGATAATTTGGATATTTTTAAACTCTGGGTAAATTTAAAGTCTTTAATATTTATCCTTGATTTTGGTAGATTAATGCTTATATCATTGTCATCATCCTGATACTTATATTGTAATGAGAGTCATTTGTGGCTTACGTGCATAGATGGACTTTTGATTGGTATGATTATGACTAGGGATTATTCTGTATAATCATGACCGTAATGTTATAAATGATGTGGTAAAAGTCCTCATTAGCCCGTAGTGCATTGATGGACATATGTTGGTATGATCATAACCATGCGTTCTTTTCGGCCAAGGGTGCAAAGATGAACTGTTGTTTGGCATGATCATGACCATTGGTGAAAACACGAGTATCCTTGGCTCGTAGTGCATGGGTAATTCGTGGTCATGATATTAATGAATATCTTTGGCCCGTAGTGCATGGATAATTCATGGATATGATACTAACGAATATCCTTGGCCGTAGTGCATGGATAATTCGGTGATGTGGATTATTTATTGAGCTGAGTCTCAGCGATAAAATATTGATAATAAACTTTTAATTCGTAGAAGATAGTAGATATTATGCTCTACTTGACTCTTCTAAAATACAGTTGTATGTCTTTGGCCTGTAGTAAAAGACGAACTGTTAATGAATATCTTTGGCCCGTAGTGCAAAGATGAATTTATTAGTATGATTATGAACATGAACTGTGATTTTGGTATAACCATGATCTTTGATATTTCAGGTAAAGACAGGTGATGAAAATTATCTTCGTCCTGGGTGCAAAGAGGAATTTAGAATCACAATTATTATTATGAGTTATTCATATGATTGTGGACAGGAACTGTTGATTGATGTTACAGGGATAAAACATTGGTGGGGGACTTTTAATGTGGAGAAGATAATAGACTTTGCTCGTTCCACTGCCACTATGGTTGAAAAGTTTTATCATCTACCATTTGTTTTAAATCTCTGATTTGTTACTGACGAAAGCTATTGATAATTTAATTATCTTTTGTCATAATATTATTTACTGGGCTAGTTGTGCTCACCCTTTTGCTTCACAATTCCTTTCATGTAATAAGAGTGTAGCTAGGTCGAGCGGGGGTAATAGGGGAATAGAACGATTGTCTATAGCTGTTGAGGTTTCCCCTAAAACAATATGAAAATAATTTTGTAGAGAATGTTAGATAAGTGTATCGTTTTTTATACGTCATTTTAACCATTGATTTTGGTGAACCGAATAGGGTGAGGTGAACCCAACTTTGGAAGGGTGTTTTGCCACTAAAATACAAGATGTCTAATGACAGACGACTTCGTGTTATCATAAGATAGGGTTGTACACATGCACTTGCTGATTATATCTATGAGCACTACCTGTATAATCTCTCAGTTTGGTTGAAATATAATTCTCTATTGGAGATAATGGAGATAAATATATGTCAAGAGAAGACTCACCATTGGAAAGAACATGATAGTAATTCTCTCGTTTTTCTTTGGGGTCTATTGGGTCAACGAAGGATAATTCTCGAGTCATATGATATCTATCATAACTTAGATTTATGGCCTCCCATATACGAAGGTTTCCTAGAGCATTTTCTAAATATTATAATTTTTAAAATAGTTATTGACTGTACTTTCATGTAAAGTGCCATTGTAAGGTGTTGTGGTCGGGCACCATGAGAGTTGCATATATTTGTATTAAAATTCATAGTTTAATTATGGTCATATTATCTACTACAGTTTAAAAGTTAAAATTTTATGATTTGTATTTGGAAATTGTATTGATGTATTTTGTGGCGACCCAGAATGGGTTGGGTGGATTGGATCTATTTTTGGGGCGTTACATTTTGGTATCAAAGCTTAGGGATATGGTCCCTGGCAGAGATATGAGTCTAAAACTAGGAATGGAGAGACGAGAAATATACTTCGTTAGTGTGTAGCTTACCTAAGCTAAAATTTTTACTTGATAAGTTGACAAATTGTGATATGTCAATTAACCTTTATTTTGAAGATATATTCTAGAGTGATGTCTGAAATACAGGAGATGAGCAATGGAAAAATCATGATACAGAGGAAATAACCGGGAAGGTACAATCCGAAAAGAAAGCAAGGTATTCTCATCTCTTCGAACTACCAGGTACGTAAATTTCGAGGGCGAAATTTCATAAGGAGGGGAGATTATGAGGTCTCTAATTTTATGGAATGAAAGTATTCAATTCTCTTATAATTTTTATTCTATTTAGTAAATGGTTAAATTGATAAAAGGTTAAAGTTGAGGGTGATATGTGAAATTTTTTGCAAAGTAAGCAAGTTGTTATAAAATATTCGATTGGTCGGGGAATATTCGTTTTAATAGGGAATATTTGTACGACGACACAATCATTGGTGGACCCCAAAATGGAAGTATTGTCGTAGTTAGAAAACGACAGAAATATCTTTTTATAAAATAATGGCGAAAGTTTTACCGTTAAACTGTTGAAATACCCGATGGTAAAAGTACAGTAATATGCGAGGTTACATAGTAGCAAACGGTATTGATTATTGATGCTTACGTGAGAAGTCACTCAGTTATACTCAATTATTGCTACAGTAATTGCTGCATAATATCTCTCATATTATTGATTAAATTATTGTCACAATATCATTTGCATAATATTTACTATTATTAAATCAATAATTGAGACGACAAAATTATTCATATTATTATTTGCAATATTGACAATGTCTAGAAAGTTCTGTCGATGAGAGGTTTGGTCACCTAATTACGTGCCAAATAGGGAGAAATCCTTATCGAAAAGCCCCTTTTTTCCTGGGAATGATCTGGTTGTTGAATATTGTGAGTTATAATATTAATGATGAATAATTTCGTGTTAATTAAAGAAGAAATTGATAGTTCCATTGTGTTGGGATTATTAGTGTTTGTGGGAATCGACATTTATTTCGATAATAATTGATTTATGGAGGTTATATTGACCAATCGGGTAATTAATCAGATAAATGAGCAATTAATTGCTATTAATTCACATTGCTTGTAACTATTTTTCACATGTATGTACTATTGATTCACATGCATGTACTATTATGGGAGGTGGTGCAAGATTGATAATACTTGCATGACTAAATTAAAAATAGAGGTATAGATGAAGGTATTATACTATAACTATTTTTTTCACATGTATAGAACTATTGATTCACATCACTGAACTATTGATTCACATGATATACTATTAGGGGAGGTGGTGCAAGTTTGATAATAATTGTAGGACTAAATTAAAAATGAAGAAAAAGATAAAGGTATTATATTGTAATATTTTGAGCTCCATAACGTGCAATTATTGAAACTATGTTTTTCTATAAAAAAAAATTCATTCTTTTTTCATTCTCATCAATTCACTAAGACTCACAAGAGAAATTATAGAGAGAGAAACTATAGAGAGAGAAGCTACAGAGAGAAAGAAGAAGAGAAGTCTGCTACTTCACTATTCCAGTATCCAGTCTTCTTCTGAGGTAAGGGGTATTATTTCTTTCATATTTGCTTACGATATTATTTTTAGTATTCGTAAGAAATTTTATTCTCGTTCAATATTCATAAGGAATATTATTTTCGTTCAACAGTTATAAGGGATATTAATTTTGTTCAGTATTCATAATGAATAATATTTTCTTCCATTTTCTGTAATATGTGAGTAATATTATTTCGTCTCATATTCCTTATTATACCCTCATTCTGTTAAAGTATTTCTTCTATACTCCGTGAAATTAGGAGAATATCCTTAATATTTGCGCTTCATCTAGTATCTTTTCATGGAAATATTATTCTGAGCTTTCTTGATAATTATTGATCTTTTCATGCCAGAATACTATTCATGAGTTACTATTCACTCGAATATTATTCACTCAAGTATTCGGGGCACTTTTCATGCCGGAGTACTATTTATGAGTTACTATTCACTAGTTACTATTCACCCAGTTACTATTCACTTGTATATTATTCACTCGAGTATTTGGGGGACTTTCTATGTCGGGGTACTATTCATGAGGTACTATTCCCAAAGTACTATTCACAGGATACTATTCACCCAAAAAATATATTTCTTTTCTGTCCAAATTATTTTTCATACATGAATATTATTTTTGAATTTTACTCCACAAAGTAGTATCATGTTGACAATTTGGATATTTTTAAACTCTAGATAAATTTAAAGTCTTTAATATTTATCCTTGATTTCGTTTGATTAATGCTTATATAATTGTCATCATCCTTATGCTTATATTGTAATGAGAGTAATATGTGGCTTACGTGCATATATGGACTGTTGATTGGTATGATTATGACCAATGATTATTCGGTATAATCATGACCGTAATGTTATAAATGATGTGGTAAAAGTCCTCATTGGCCCATAGTGCATTGATGGACATATGTTGGTATGATCATAATCATGCGTTCTCTAAGGCCAAGGGTGCAAAGATGAATTGTTGTTTGACATGATCATGACCATTGGTGAAAACACGAATATCCTTGGCCCGTAGTGCATGTATAATTCATGGTCGTGATACTAATGAATATCCTTGGCCCGTAGTTCATGGATACTGCATGGATGTGATACTAACGAATATCCTTGGTCGTAGTGCATGGATAATTCGGTGATGTGGATTATTTATTGAGTTGAGTCTCAACGATAAAATATTGATAATAAACTTTTAATTCGTAGAAGATAGTAGTTATCATGCTCTACTTGACTCTTCTAAAATACAGTTGTATGTCTTTGACCTGTAGTGCAAAGATGAACTGTTAATGACTATCTTTGGCCCATAGTGTAAAGATGAATTTATTATTATGATTATGAACATGACCTGTGATTTGGTATAACCATGATCTTTGATGTTTCAGGTAAAGACAGGTGATGAAAATTATCTTTGTCCTGGGTGCAAAGAGGAATTTAGAATCACAATTAAGATTATGAGTTATTCATATGATTTTTGGACAGGAACTATTGATTTATGTTATAGGGATAAAACATTGTTGGTGGACTTTTAACTTGAAGAAGATAATAGACTTTATGGTCTATTTGACACTTCTAATGGATTGCTCGTTTCGCTGCCACTATGGTTGAAAAGTTTTATCATCTACCATATGTTCTAAATCACTAATTTATTACTGACAAAGGCTATTGATAATTTAATTTTTTTTAGTCATGATATTTTTTATTAGGCTAGTTGTGCTCACCCTTTTGCTTCACAATTCCTTTCAGGTAATAAGAGTGTAGCTGGGTCGAGTGAGGGTAACAGGGGAATAGAACGATGATCTATAGCTGTTGAGGTTTCCCCTAAAATAGTATAAAAATAATTTTATTGAGAATTTTAGATAAGTGTGTCGTATTTTATACGTCATTTTAACCGTTGATTTCGGTTAACCAAATAGGGTGAGGTGAACCCAACTTTGGAAGGGTGTTTTGCCACTATTATACAAGATGTCTAATGACAGACGACTTCATGTTATCATAAGACAGGGTTGTGCACATGCACTTGCTGATTATATCTATGAGCACTACCTATATAATCTCGGAGTTTGGTTAAAATATAATTCTCAATTGGAGATAATTGAGATAAATATATGTCAAGAGAAGACTCACCA
Source organism: Panax quinquefolius (assembly GCA_020205615.1). Classification (NCBI taxonomy): domain Eukaryota; kingdom Viridiplantae; phylum Streptophyta; class Magnoliopsida; order Apiales; family Araliaceae; genus Panax; species Panax quinquefolius. The sequence continues at coordinate 51,136,563 of CM035168.1, read as the reverse complement.
TTGGAAAAAATATGATAGTAATCTTCTCATTTTTTTGGGTCTATTGGGTCAACAAAGGATAATTATCGAGTCATATAATATCTATCATAACTTATATTCATGGCCTCCCATGTACGAAGATTTTCTTGAGAATTTACCAAAGATTTAATTTCTAAAACAGTTATTGACTGTACTTTTATGTAAAGTGACATTGTAAGGTGTTGTAGTCGAGGCACCATGAGAGTTACATATATTTGTATTAAAATTCACAGTTTAACTATGGTCGTATTCTGTCCAACAATTTAAAAGTTAGAATTTGAAGATTTGTATTTGGAAATTGTGTTGATGTATTTCGTGGTGACCCAGAATGGGTTGGGTGGATTGGACCTGTTTTGGGGACGTTACATTCACAGTATCCCATAACTGATAATAATTCACTGTAGAACTATTGCTATGTTTGGATACCCTCACTTGGATGCATTGACGTTATCTATGAATATTATCTATCTATCTGAAATCCAGAGTACTAGTAATAACATGAAAAGACCATATTACCAATACCCTCACTTAGATGTATAGTCTATATCTTGCGGATTACCCTATCGTATTGATAGTTTCTATTTATCTAAAATTCAAAGTATCAGCAATAACATGAATAGTCCATATTGCCAATACCCTCACTCAGATGTATTGTTCCCAAGGAACTCAAAATAAATAAAAAGTTCTATCTACATCTATTTATGTAAAGGAAACATGATTGAGAAAATAAAGGATGATATTATATCATATATATATATATATATATATATATATATATATATATATAAAGGTTCGATTACATGATTCTTCATAAAGAATTTCTTATTACAAAAGTATTACATTCAGCTACACAGTAATTTAAACTAATCTAAGCATGGTTGTTTCCCATTGTTTACTCTAGATGTGCCAGGGTTACCATCTAATACTTTAAAGGGAATGGTTTGCAAGAATGAGCTATGACATGCTCAACAGGTTTTATATTTATAACACATTATATGATTTGAAGAAGTATAACAGTTCAAAACTTTTCTCAACTGAGTGTTGTTTACCATTTTCTGTCATTTTTATATTTCAACCATTTCTTGACTTTTTATTATTTATGTCTGTCACAAAGACTTAGAAATCTTGTTCAGATGTGAGACATGGGATTAACCTATTCAACATCCTAGGAGTATGCATATCATCCTAATGCTGCCCACGTGCACTAAGTGTCAGATATAATGACACATAATTTTTCCCTTCTAGGATTTACAACTCAGTATAGGATGTCTTACCAAAGCAATTTGGTTTAACACAACAGTCTATGCTTTAATAAACAATAATTATATGTGAATAATATTTCATTTCTTAGTTATGCTGAAGCTATAGCAATAACTTTATAATAATTGGCAATTAAGATTGGTTTGGTATAGTATATCAAAAGCAAATCAAGATATGAATCTTGTTTAACGAATACACAGGGTTTGGGAACTTGTATAAATAACAAGGTATGTTAGAAGACTTGCGAAAGTAATTAAGGTTAGGGAACTTGCCTGAGCGATGATCGATTATGCAAATTTACTCGATTCGTTTATAAACACCTAAGATGTTCATTCATATAAATTTAACACATTAGTATCGATAACAATACTCAAATACATAAACTATTCACGTTCGGGTTAAATTTGATATGATGTCGATGTCCTAAGACTTTACCAGATAATTAATAAGTTAATATCTTGTTTAAACTTATTTTATAAGCTTTATTATATTCTTATATACTTTGTATATCTTTTATAATAATTTCCGGAAGCTTATAATAATTTTTTAGATATTCATTTATCCATTAAATGATTTTTAAATCATTTATTTCTATTTCTAAATTACTAATATTTACTTAGAATATTATAAAATCATGTTTATGATTTTTAAATAATTTATAACCATTTAATATGATTTTTAAATCAAGTAATATCATTTATTAAAATAATTATTTATTATTTATAAATGATTATTCTAATTAAATTATTATTAACTCAATTACTAATAATATTTAAATAAATAAATACTTATTGAATTTATGTAAAAATATTAAAAGTTAATTATTATAACTTCAAATAATTTTTAAAATTATTTATATTTATTTATTAATTATTTCTAATTTTATTAATTTATTTAATAAATTAATATTTACTGTCTATCGCTAAAGTCCTATTGCGACATAAAATGTTGTTATAGGTGTTCTTCATTTTATGGGGTCAGTTTGATTGTGCTTAGAGGTCACTTTGATCTTTAGCTTATTTCTTTACTGTTGATGATTCTAGGTTTGTAAGTGTATATGTGTTATAGTACTCATGTAGTACTACAACAACATACCAAAATCAGGCTTTAACCTTCATATAACAAGATGTTATAGAGGCTCAAGGTCACTGTCAGAGCTGTTCTTGGGTTTCTTGGTAACCCAGAATAGTGGTCATGGTCGGTCAACGATATTGTGGCTTCTATATCTTTCAATCCGTGTGATAAATGTGTGTTTTGATTGTTGTAATATGTAGTTTATATATCAAGGTACATATATGTTACATTGGTTTGGATAAAGTAAGTTTCTAAGGTTTAGATTTATGTTGGTCAAAGTGCAGCCAAAGGCTGTTCTTGATGTTCATTAGTTTTCTGGGTTTTCCAAAAAACGCAGTTATGCTTGGTCAATGAAATCTGACCATTAATTTTAGTAATCCTATGAATTAATTAAGAGTTTGAGTGTCATAGATATGTAGTATGTATGTCAGGGTATTATTTCATAACACTTAGACATCCTAACAACAAACAGAAAGCAATTTAATTGTTGGTCAAAGTAGCCGTCTCAACCAGTTCTTGAGATTTCTAGGTAACCCATAAATCAGAACTTCGTGGTCAGTCAACCACTTTTGACCACTTATATCTATCAATATATGAATCCAATAAGCCTATTTTCTCTTTCATATTACTGACCTCATGTAATACTACAACTAGCATACAATTAATAGACCTAGATATTAACCTACAAGGATCTACAGGCTCTGACATTCGACTGTCACACTTATTTTTCTAGAATTTCCAGTTTGCTTAAAATATCATTCTAATGCATTTAGATGTTATGTAAACATGTTCTATCACCTTAGCATACTTACTAACATGTTATTACACATAATTAAACATCTAAACTACAGATTAAACATAGTATCAAAGATCTAGGTTAAAATATGGGTTTATACCATTTCTTGCTTGATTTTGATTTTTGGCTTCTGATTCTGTTCTTGCTATTACCAAGGCTTGTTTAGGTATGATATATGAGTATATAGGCTTAGAAATTTTGTAGGTTTAAACTGATTTAAGGCTGCTATTTATAGAATTGTCAAGCTAGGGTTTTTTGGTCATTTTTCACCTTTTTGCCTCTACAAAGTTCTAATGGTTGATACTTGTCCTACTTGGGAGTTACAACCATGTCATGTGCAACCTTGGGACTTGATTTGATGAGTAGTAACCTATTTGTGAGCTAGTTCATCATAATTAGTAGCTTAATTATGTCCTAATCCTCTTTAATCTTGATTAGGGTTTTGGTTTTTATGGTTAGGGTTGCTTAATGATGTTTATTAACACCTAATTGAATTTTAATAGTCATAATTAGGGTTTAGGATAACCTAACTAGGGTTTAATCTAACTAATTAGGGTTAGGGTTTCATAATAAAGGTTAGGGTTTGTACATCTAGTGTTAGGGTTTCCTGATTTCATTATTATGGTTCCTAACTTAGATTTTTTTCACAAATCCTAACAAGCACGACAAAGCATTTTGTCAGTGTAAGCACGAAAAAGCAGCTTGTTAAAATACATATACAGAAAATTCCATTTTTGGAAGAAAAATTTTAAGCACGATATGTCAAGAACGTTAATTTTTAGACAAAAATTTATTTGACTTAATTCTATAACAGAGTATATAATAACATAAAACACTTTCAGAACGGATAGATTTTATTTAATAATACAGAATTTACATAACAGAGTCTTATTAGGGTTTTGGGGTTTCACATACGTAGGTTCTGGGACGACTTTCTTGTCAGGGATCGAGGATCCGTTTTATATTTTGCCGGGTTCAGGGCTCAGATCTCCCTACAACTTTATAACTCATGCAGCTGGCATGGATTATCTTCCCCTAGCCGGTTTGAGGGGTGTGGCCACATATCATCCACTGGTTGTGATGACACAGTTTGACCAGTTTCAGGATGCTCATCCCTTTGACGGGGCATTGGGTTAGTGTTTGTCATTTCGGCTTTTATCAACAGAGGATTTGTCCAGGATTTATGCATGTTGGACACATCGTGAGAGGGCTGAATTTTCTACTAGCCATTCAGGTCGTTCTACAGAGTATTCTGCATGGTTGGAGGCAGAGATTACATTGGCTAGGGTTTTATCCTCAGAGTCGGGTGTTGATTCTTATAGTGGGGAGCCTGTGGAGTACCCTAATTCTCCCACTAAGGATGAGCTGTTTGCTGGGTTGTCAACAGTTTTGGTTGATTCCCCCAGTATTCCTGCTACTGTGACTCCACATTTTTCAGAGTATTTAGAGCAGAGTTTACATCTGATGACGTTTGAGAGGGATCAAGCTAGTGTAAGAATCGTGAATTTTATGAATAAATAATTATTCTAATATAATAAGAAAATGAAGATTTAATTGAATATAAATATTAAGGTGTTGTGAGATGAGTAATTCAATTAATTCAGATTGAATTTATAAGAATTAAGAAAAATATGGAGTTTATGATGAGATTTGTGAAATGCCTTCTGTGACATGAGAATTGAAATTTGAATGGTTTAATTTAATTAAGGAATGAATAAATTAAGAAGTGAATGATTAATTAATATTATATTATTAATTAATTGGTATTATGAATAATAGAATACTAATAAGTGATTTACATAATTAGAGTATATTTATCCATTTAATTGATGTGTGCAAGGTATTTGATAATATATAGTACCTACATTAAAAAGAAAGTGTAGTGTGATACTTTAATGAGACTATATAATATATATAAAACTATATAGTAAAATAGAATGAATTATAAGTTACTTAAATAATGCTTATGTGCCAACATGTATATGTGAGAACATTAAAGAGCGTCTTATATCAAAGAATTATAAATTATTTCAATATGTAAGTCTAATTAGAATAATAAAGTTTTAAGGAGATAATAAATTATTAGTGACCAATTAAATTGAGTCCATACATGAATTGAACTAAACTAATGTACATTAATTATATGATGTGGGTACACAAATAATCCCAAACTGTCCATTATGTAATAGCATTAACACATTAAAATTTTATTTTTGAGGTCCAAGGAACCAAACTAAGCATTATTAACCAAGTTGTTGAGATTTAAAACTCGTGTCCCATATTAAGTGACTCAAACAGTAGCCTATACTAAGTCATGTGAACTCAAGCCTTCTAGGAATGTTGTTGTGATGATGAACTGAGACTGGGTAAGGTGGAGTTGGTGAAACCTTTTCACCAAACTCTCTCAATCCAATGAACTCTTCTTCCATCCCATGGTTTAATTTCCTAGGCAATGGTTTTGTATGGGTAATGAATTCTCTATTTACAGCACCCTCTTCTTCTCAAAATCAGTTGCTAGAAAAATTGTCTGATAAGTTTCATTTGAGAGTGGAGTTGCTGAGAATTGAGGGAGTATAATCAGAGAAGTGAGAGACTTCAATTCAAGATTTAAGAGGTATAAACATTTCTTTGTGTTCTTAAGTTTGAGTTTGTCAAATTCTTACAATTGCTTGAATCCTCTTTTAATTGGTATAAAATAGGATGCCATTGTGTTGTCTAAGTTTGTATATATGCTCTAAAGTGTTGCAGTTGGTCTGGTTACAGGATTGGCAATGCTTGTGTTAAGGCTCTGCAGAAGCAGAGCCATTTGTTTTTTCTCTGAGCGAAGTGGCGCATTTGCACCACTTCTATAAGACAATCTGCATGTGCGGCAGTGGCGCTATCCGCCATGTGAATCTTGTCTTAGTTATCCTGAATAGGTTAGGTTAGTTAGATTATGCATGTAATTAAACTTAACACATGGAGTGAGGTTACTTTGTATATAACATGTCACATTAGCTTGATTTATGTTGAGTTTTCAAAGAACACTTATAAGCTTGGAAAATAAACCATGATTTCAAACAACCTTAATTGCATTCTAATCTAGTGAGCATGCATAAGTAGCCTAGATAGGTACATAAATGAGTATAACATAATGCATAAGCTTGCTTCGTGTATAATAAGTTTTACTAGTTGGGTTTTAATGATTTTTCTTAAGGAAAATTTGAAGTTTTGAAAAACAAAGCATGATGAACCTTGTGCCTTTAAGTTCTGATCCTTCTAGCCTCTGTACATGACTTGAATATGTGCATGAATGAGTATGAAGCATGGTTTAAAGTTGCCTTGCATATAATAGGTTGCATAGCTTGGTTTATATGTGTTTCTAAAGAAACTTTAATGTTTGGAAACTAAATTGGTTGATAATGACCTCACATGTATTTTGAAATTTTGATTATTATGATTAGGATATAAATATGCATATAAACATTATTGACCTACATGCTAGCTAATCGTATATGTAATAAACTAGTTGAGAATGGTTTATAATAAGTCTAAATGAAGTAGAGATATACAAACTTGAAATGCATGACTAAGATAACGTGAGCATGTTTATTTGAGAATTATTGATCTTGTTGTATGAGTTTAAGGACTAAATGTAATAACCCGATATTTCCTATATAATTAAATCAGAAATTTTGGGTATAATTTTTTTTATTATTATTTTAAATGTGGGATTATGTGCCAAGTAATGTGTATGTCTATTTGTAATAAATGAAAATATATTTATTACGAATAATTACAAATAATTTTATTTTAGAATTATTGATCATTATAAAGTATATTCTTATAATTATTAATTTTATAGTAGAAATGTCTTTATTATTTATTTTCTATGAAAATATGATTTTTATATTATTTAAATAATATATGAAATGATTATTGGGATTATTATAATTACTATTTTTTCATATGAATTTTAGTTTAGATTATTAAATTAATTATTTTTAACTTAATTAATAATGTTATATATGAAAGATAAATCGGATATGGAATCAAACCCTAATTTTGGATTTTGAGCAATGAATGAGAATAATAATATTATATTAAATATGATATTATCTTTCGATTGTTATAAATATATACGGTATGTGTTTATTGGTAATAGTTGGTGATTATAGTTTATAATGTCAAAAACCCTTATATCAATTTGTTAAACCCTATTTTGAAACTCGATTATGAGTTAGAGATTGTTATGTAACGGTGTTATTATAATTAAAGTTAAGTATTTTTGAATTTAATGATAATTAAGGAAACCCTAATTATTACTTATAAATCCTAATTATTAAATTAGAAACCCTAATGGCTAAGTTAGAAACTCTATTTATTATGTTAGTAAATTGTAATGTTAATTTGGGGAAACTTAATAAAATCAAGAAACCCTAATTATTTAAAACACTAATTTTCTATTAAAAACCCTAATTTTAATTAGTGTCTTCTAATTAAAATTTTATTAAACTTTAAACTTAATTTTTCAAACCCTAGAAATTATTTGGGAAACCTTAAGGTTTAAAATCTAGTGATTAAACCCTAGATTCAAGTACCATAGACAAGAATACCATTAAAATTACTAGCAAAATGACCATTATACCCTTTTTGTCCCATTCTTGAATTATTGCTAGCAAATCTTACCATATCTTGGCAAGTCACCACCCTAGTCTAGCTAGGATCTAAAGAAACTCCAGCTCTCAGCCATGTAATCATCCAAATACATTGCACATGAGTTTTACATATAGATCAAGAGAGAAAAAAAGTCACATTCATGCTCATTTATTCACAACCCTCATCCAAGACTCTCTTGCTCTCTCTAAAACCTCTGAAACATATTTCTATATCAGTCTCAGAAACAAGCCCCACCATCTCCTCTAACAGATCATAAGCATAGAATCAAGAACTTGTTCATAGAAAGGTAAAATCCGAATGTATAATCTGATCTTGATTGCTATGATAAAAGTTGTGTTTAAGTGTTAAAACATGTTGTATGTAGTATATATTGATGATCTGGGTTGTTAGATGTTAGATCCATAACATCTAGATGCTCAGATTTGAAGTTTTGAAAAATCTGGAAAATTTTATTTTCGTTGTCTAACAATGAATGTCAGACCTTAAATCTCAGCGACTTTTAATTATTTTTATGTTTTGAAAGTTTTTATCTTCTTGTACTTTCTTCTTCATACGCATCAGCTCCAGGTCCGTAGCTTGAGCTGCTTTAACTTTATTGATTAAAGTCGGTTCTACTCATATATTCGCCATCATCACGTGGGTCCTTGGAGTCTTTAAAAAAATGGGTCTTGTGTTAACAACATCGCACTCGTACCCGCATACGATCTTCTACTCAATGCATCAGCTACAACGTTTACTTTTCCAAGATGATATTGAATGCTATGGACATAATCTTTCAACAGCTCGAGCCAACATCATTGCCGCATGTTGAGTTCCTTTTGGGTGAAGAAATATTTGAGGCTTTTATGATCCGTATAAATCTCCACTTTCTCCCCATACAGGTAGTGTCTCCAGATTTTTAACGTAAAAATGACTGCTACCAACTCCAAATCATGAGTAGGATAATTCCTCTTATATTCTTTGAGTTGTCGCGAGGCATAGGCTATGACTTTTCCATGTTGCATGAGAACACATCCTAACCCTTTACCTGAAGCATCGCTGTAAGACCCCAACTTATTATAAATGAAATTAAATTTCCACTATTTATTATTTTGAAAAAGTAAGGGTTGATTTGATTAATGTGGTTAGTTATGGGTAAAATGCGTAAATATTTCAAATAAGCAAGTGGTTATAAAATATTCATTGTTGTCGGGGAATATTAGTTTGGTCGTGGAATATTCTTCTTTGTCGGGGAATATTAAATGCGACGGTATGACCTATATGTGGGCCCCATAACGGAAAGCGATTGGATGAAGAAAAGCGACAAATATAAGTTGTTTATAAATACTTGGCGTAGTTATTCACAGAATTAATCTTTGTTGGAATACATGGTGGTTAAAAACACGATGCTTTGCGGTATTGCACAATTATTGATTCTTACGTGAAGGCACTACTCGATAATTGTTACAATAATTACTATTCAATATTTTATTTTATTGATTCAATAATTGCTACGTTGATATTTTATATTATTGTTGTTTTGATAATTGTCATTACACGATATTTTCCTTTATCGAATCAATAATTCATATTATTTGAATAATATTATTAGATAATATTATTGTGATGTCTAGAAAGTTCTATCTAAGGAGAGGTTTGGTCACCTAATTGCGCCCGATGAGGAGAAATCTTTATTGAAAGCCCCTCTTTCACAGGAGCGACACGATTATCGTCGATATTGTGATTACGTAATATTATTTGTGAATAATTAGTTATTGATTTATATGATAAGGAAAATATTCATTTTATGTGGATATAGATGGAGAAAATTTTAAAGTAACAATTGTTGAAAAATTGATATTTTATCTTTTACGATAAAACAATTCATTTAAATATATTATTATATTTTAATAATATAATAATGGTGATATTTTTACAATGAATGTGGGATATATGAATATATGAGGAGGAAAAATATTTTTATTTACAAAAGTTGTTTTAAAACATGTTAAACATGTTTGTGGGCCCATTCTTGGTGAAATTTGATTATAGCTTTATATAAAATAAATCCAGTATGTGGATTTGATTCGATTTACATTTGGAATTTTGAAAAACTTTCTTACGTAAAGTTGTAGAGAATGAAATTTCCTATGGAAAGGACATAATGTTTGAATTTTTACGATAAAAGGGCTATTTATTATGAATTATTGAAGTTTCGTAGTTACGAAATAATTGATTTTTGAAAGTTTTAATTATTTTTAATAACAAAAACACGTTTTTTTTTTTTTTGTCATTAGTGGTAATTTGATTTGAGATGGTGAGGTGGGCGTAAGAAATTTAATTAAATAATATAAATATTTTATTAAATTTTACGCTTTGGTGTTCTAAGCGATTTCTATAAATAGGGTGCTTAGGTTAGAATTGAAAATCACTTTTGAAGCTGAAGTTTTTTCTCTCTATATTATCTATATTAGCGTATTCTTGTGAATATTTTGATACTTTGAGTGTTCTTTATCTGGTTGCAAGTTTCCTTGAGACTATATCGAGTATTCGATCGAAATCTTGTCTTTTTGAGGTAAGGGAAGTTATTTTTTTGTTAAATGATATTATTTTTCTAATATCATTATCTTTAGGATTATTGGTAAGATTTTTCTTGTGAAATTCTTGTCTTTTAGTGTCGGGGTTACTATTCACGTATCACGACTTTATTCACGAATCTGACTTTATTCACGAACGGCCTTTATTCATAGAGAAAATTAAATTTTCATTTTTTGTTCAAAATATCTATTATGGATAATAGCTTTGATTGTATCCATGTTTTGATCATTCTTGAATTTTACTTCACTATGATTATTTATGAAGTATATTTGAACTTCGGATTGTTTAAAAGTACAAATCTTTAATATTTGTTCTTTTGTTTCTTTGGATTCGTTTTCTTTAAAATATTTTCATCATCCTCGGTCCTAAATGATGATATTCTTGAATATCTTTGGCTTTGTAGTGCAAAGATTAATGATTTTTTCGATGAATATCTTTGGGCGTAGTGCAAAGATGAGCAGGTGTTGAGATGAACATGACCAGTGATGAATATCTTTGGCTGTAGTGCAAAGATGAATATTTGATTCAAGATGAATGTTGATTGATGTTCTGGGGATAAAATAATGATGATGGACTTTTAAATTCATAGATTATAGTAGATTTCATTCTCTATGTAACTCATCTATGAATTATTATTTTTCTTGGCAAATATTGATTGGAAACTTGTTGTCTATTGTATTTTATCATATTTTTTCTGTTGAAGACTAACGATAATTTGTTCTATATTATCTTAGTCATAATATTCTTTACTGGACTAGTTGAGCTCACCCTTTTTCTTTTTGTTCCATTTTTCTTCTTAGGAGGCGAGAATGTAGCGAGTACTAGTTGGGGTATGGAATGAAGGTCTTAGAAAGTTGTTTTAGTATTCCTCACCATTTTTGTAAAATAATATATCAATAATTGTAATGAGGACTTATTTGAGTGTTGATATTGTCTAGAAGACAATATTTGTATTTAAACTCATAATTTTCATGTTGTATTAATACAGTTGTAGTTGTTTCTGTATCATGTTATTGACGACTCAGAATGGGTGTTGTATACCTATTTTGGGGGCATCATAGTTGGTATCAAAGCTTAGGGATATGATCTCTGGCGGAGATCGGGGAATAGAACTAAGAGGGGAGAGACGAGTAAAACCTTCGCTAGTGTGTCTTACCTAAGCTTATTTGTTGGTTGGTCAGTATATAGGGATATTATGTGATATGTTGATTTCTTTAATTAACCCTTGTTTTATGGTAGTATTTGAGAATGACAACTGAGAATGTTAACAGTGGAGTAAATGAGATCGTGGAGACACCTTTACTCACCAACGAGGAGAGAAGTGTGCACACAGTGGTAATGTTCCTCCACTGTGAAACAACACTGCTTGAGCAGATGATGATGAGCGATGGAATGTTTAGAAGCTTTTTGCGAGTTCATGCAAAAAATTAGGCGAGGAGACTTCGTGCACAAAATACGGTGGAAATGATAACACGCATACGGTTTATCACACGACGAAGCAGTTCAAAGAGTTGGGACCACGAATTTTGGGAAAAGCGGATCCGATTAAAGCGAAGCGTGGGTCAAACAAATTACCAGATATTCGATGTCTTGGGGATGCGGAGGAACAGAAGGTTCCATTCGCCACCTTTATGTTAAAGTAATGAGGTCGATTCTTGGTGGGAATACGTGAAGCGTACCCATCCGGCCTTTTCGGTATGTCTTGGGAGACATTTTAGAAACTATTCGATGACAAGTACTTTCTGAAAGTATTCGTCATATATGAAGGAAGTGGAGTTTATTAGATTGGAACAAAAAACAACATGGCGATGTCCCGATCTGGCGAAGTTTGCGAGTTATCGAGTTTGCACCTCATTTGGTGGAGAATGAGGAGCGTATATGCGGATGTTTACGAGAGGTTTGAAACACGGCATCGTCGATATCTCATTTCTCATAAATTTTCTCTCTATTCGGATGTTGTCAGCGGGGCTAAATTATTAGGCGAGATAATGAGTAAGTTTCAATAGGGGACCTGACGAGGATCATACCGGTGACAGCAGTCATCAGAACAACGATAACCAGCGGAGGAAGAAAAATACGGATAAAAGCGGTAACCACTCTGGTGGTAATCATGGCCATGAAAAATAGAAGAAGCGAGTCGGGAGGAGATTTAAAAAGGAGATTCAACAATGACCATGTGAAGGCGTCGGCACCGGCTGACATATTGGTTCTAAGGGAGGAGAAGCGACCACCGGTCGTATGCTATAAATCACGGGAAAGATGGACATATCATCCCAAGCGCCCTAGCAGTTCAAGGTATGTTATAATTATGGAAAAATGACATATCGCTCGAGATTATGCGATAAGCGAAACCAAGTCGGTGAGGATGGTGACTCAAAAGGCTCTCGAGAAAAGTCAAAGTTAGCGGTTCTTGGAAGGCGTTTGTCGTGTTGGTCAAAATCGAGGAACCCAAGCGAGGTGATCACGGGTAAGCTAATCATAAATTCTTGTGAAGTTTATACCTTACTAGATACCGGTGCTACCCATTCATTTATCTCTCCTGCTTGTGCTTAATGTTTAAACTTGACTCCGGAGAAATTAGACTTTGATTTATTTGTTGAGACTCCGTTAGGAGAATCTTTTATTACATCCACTGTTTATAAATCTTGTTTGATCCAAGTTGGCACCATCACATTACCTGTTGGTCTTATCTCTTTAAAGATACTTGCTTTTGATGCGATTTTAGGGATTGATTGGTTAACTACTCATCATGCCAAAATTGATTATTTTCATAAGGTTGTTAGTTTTCATATTCTAACCAACTTTGTTATGCGAATTCAAGCAACTAAACCATTAAAATCAATCCTTTGTCATATCAAGTCATAAAAGCTATTTGTTTATTGAAAAGCGGATGTCAAGCTTTCTTAGCCCATGTTATGGATTTGAATAAAGACACGTCGATTTGAATAATATTCTATTGTTAGTAAATTTCGGCGTATTTCTGAAGAACTTCGGTCTACCCCGAGCGTGAAGTTGAATTCTTTATTGATCTTGAACTTTGGTACAAGCCCATTTCTAAACCCCATATCGAATGGCTCTATTGAACTTGAGGAGTTAAAGGTCAACTCTGAGGAGTTGTTGGACATCGGTTTTATTCGAATCTAGTACATCTCCTTGGGGTGCTCTATTTTTTTTGTAAAGAAGAAAAGGCGGGGAGTATGCGACTTTGTATTGACTATCGGGAATTGAACCATGTCACCATCGAGAATAGGTATCCGCTACCTCGTATTGATTACATGTTTGACCGATTGCGAGGAGCACAATTCTTTTCAAAGATCGATCTTCGATTACGGATATCATCAATTGAAGATTAGAAGCGAGGATATTCAAAAGGCGCCTTGAGAACTCGATGCGGGCATTATGAATTTTTAGTCATATCTTTTGGATTGACTAATGCTCCTGCTGACTTTCATGGATATGATGAACCAGGATATTCAAGGAATATTTGGATCGGTTTGTTGTTGTCTTTATTGATGACATCCTCATATATTCAAAAAGTCGTGAAGATTATGAGCACCATTTGAAATTTGGTACTCAAAGGCCCGTGAAACAAGCTATATGCCAAGTTGAAGAAATGTGAGTTACGGCTTGAGGAAGTAGCATTCCTTGGGCGCGTGGTGTTAAAACATGGAGTATCTATCGACCGGTGAAGATTGAAGCAATACCAAGTTGGGAGCTGACAAAGCGGTGGCAAAATGCACGTAGCTTTACGGGACCTAGTTGGTTTTTATCGGAGATTCGTGGAAGGATTTTCTCGAATCGCTACCCGTTAACTCAATGACTCGGAAAGATACAAAATTTGTATGGAAGCGAGGAATGCGTGAAAAGTTTTCAAGAGCTTAAGAGGAGACTCATTTATTTTGTTACGACAATACCATCTGGTTCGGATGGATTTGTTATCTCTGACGATGCTTGGGCAAATGGTTAGGGTGTGTTCTCATGCAACATGGGAAAGTCATAGCCTATGCCTCATGATAACTTCAAGAGTATGAGAGGAATTATCCTACTCATGATCTAGAGTTAGCGATAGTCGTTTTTCGCGCTAAAGATCTGGAGGCACTATCTATATGGGGAGAAAGTGGAGATATATTAGGACCATAAAAAGCCTCAAATATTTCTTCACCCAAAAGGAACTCGACATGCGGCAAGCAGCGTTGGCTCGGTTTGTTAAAAGATTATGACCACACCATTGATACCATCACGGAAAAACAAGCGTGGTGGTGGTGGCGTTGAGTAGAAGATCATATCACGACGGAGCGAGTGCGATGATGTCAAGTATCGCATAGATCCAACTTTAATCGATAAAGTTAAAGTTGCTCGAAGACCATCGAGACTTCGGAGGTGATCGTATGTATGAAGAAAGTACAAGAAGGTGTTATTCCAAAAGCAAGAATCGATGAAGAAGGAATACCTAGAGTCCACTCCAGACTTTGTGTTCCTAACAATTCTGATTTAAAGTACAAGATCATAATGGAGGCACACAATACACCATTTGCAATCCATACTGGAAGTACCAAAATGTATCGTGATCTTCGACATACATTTTGGTGGAACAATATGAAGAGAGAGATTGCAAAGTTTATCTCGAGGTGTTTAACTTGTCAACGTATAAAGGCGGAGAATCAAGTGCCTAAGGGTCCATTGCAACCACTTGAGATTCCGAAATGGAAGTGGGGACACATTACCATGGATTTCGTTACGGGTCTTCCCATGGTTTCTCAAGGCATAATGCTATTTGGGTTATTGTTAATAGATTAACCAAGTCTGCTCATTTCTTGCCGATCACGGAGACTTATTCCTTGAGCGTCTTACTATATGTATATAAATAAGATTGTGAGATTGCATAGCATGCCAGTATCCATAGTTTCGGATCGTGACCCAAGATTCACTTCACGATTTTGGGTTAGCTTGCAAAAAGCTATGGGCACAGATTTACGATTCAGCTCGGCATACTATCCTCAAACGGATGGACAATCAGAGAGGACTATTCAAACTCCTAAAGATCTATTAAGACTATGTGTCCTAGATTTCAAAGGGAGTTGGGATAAGTATTTACCATTGGTGGAATTCTCCTACAACAACAGTTATCAGGCAAGTATAGGTGTGGCCCCATTTGAAGCATTGTATGGACGAAAGTGTTTCTCTCTAGTATGTTGGGACGAGGTGGGTGAAGCAACATTGTTTGAACCAGAGTTGGTGCGTATGACTACAGAAAAGATCCTAATGATTCGACAACGTATACAAACGACACAAGATCGACAAAAGAGTTATGTGGATCTTCATCGAAAGGACGTTGAATTTAGTATTGGGGATCATGTATTGTTGCGTGTTGCTCCATGGAAGAGAGTTACAAGATTTGGGAAAAGAGGAAAGCTCAATCCACGATTTATTGGTCCATTTAGATTCTTAATAGAAGTAGGAAATGTAGCTATAGACTCGCGTTACCTCTCCAGTATATCTCGTGTTCATAATGTTTTTCATATATCGTGCTTACGTAAATATGTGAAAGACCCGAACCACGTTATTGAGTTAGAACCAGGACGAGAGATAGTGAAGACTTAACGTCTGAAGAGGTACTGTCAAGATCTTGGATATGAAAGAGCATGTCTTACGTACAAAGGTCATACCACAAGTCAAAGTTTTGTGGAGGAACCATCTTTATTGAGGAAATGATTTGGGAGTTGGAAAGCGGAAATGAAAGCGAGATATCCTCACCTTTTGAAAACACCGAGTCGTCGTCAATTTCGAGGACGAAATTTCATAAGGAGGGAGGTTGTAAGACCCCAACTTATTATAAATGAAATTAAATTTCCTCTATTTATTATTTTGAAATAGTAAGGGTTGATTTGATTAATGTGGTTAGTTATGGGTAAAATGCATAAATATTTCAAATAAGCAAGTGGTTATAAAATATTCATTATTATCGGGGAATATTAGTTTGGTGGTGGAATATTCTTCTTTGTCGGGGAATATTAAATGCGGCAGTATGACCTTAATGTGGGCCCCATGCTTGAAAGCGATTGGATGAAGAAAGCAGCAAATATAAGTTGTTTATAAATAATGGTGTAGTTATTCTTTATTATCTTTGTTGGAATACATGGTGGTTTAAAACACGGTAGCTGCGGTATTGCACGATTATTGATTCTTACGTGAAAGGCACTACTTTCAATAATTATTACGATAATTCTTTGTTTAATATTTTATTTTATTGATTGATAATTGCTACGTTGATATTTTATATTATTGTTGTTTTGATAATTGTCATTTTACGACGATATTTTCCTTTATCGAATCAATAATTCATATTATTTGAATAATATTATTAGATAGCATTATTGGCGATGTCTAGAAAGTTACATCTAAGGAGAGGTTTGGTCACCTAATTGCGGCGCCCGATAAGGAGAAATCTTTATTGGAAAGCCCCTCTTTCTGAGGAGCGGCTTGGTTATCGATATTGTGATTACGTAATATTATTTGTGAATAATTAATTATTGATTTATATGATAAGAAAAATATTCATTTTATGTGGATATAGATGGAGAAAATTTTAAAGTAACAATTGTTGAAAATTGATATTTTATCTTTTACGATAAAATAATTCATTTAAATATATTATTATATTTTAATAATATAATAATGGTGATATTTTACAATGAATGTGGGATATATGAATATATGAGGAGGAAGAATATTTTTGTTGCAAAAGTTATTTAAAACATGTTAAACATGTATGTGGGCCCATTTCTTGACTGAAATTTGATTATAGCTTGTAAAATCGTCCGTATGTGGATTTCGGTCAATTTCTATTTGGAATTTGGAAAAACTTTCTTCTGAAAAGTTGTAGATAATGAAATTTCCTATGGAAAGGACATAAGGATTGAATTTTTCTGATAAAAGGGCTATTTATTATGATTTATTGAAGTTTCGTAGTTCCAAAATAATTGATTTTTGAAAGTTTTAATTATTTTTAATAACAAAACGTTTTTTTTTGTTTTTGTCTTTAGTGGTTGCTGAATTCAGATGGTCAAGGTGGGCGTAAGAATTTAATTAAATAATATTAATATTTTATTAAATTTTCTGCTTTGGTGTTCTAAGCGATATCCTATAAATAGAGTGCTTAGGTTAGAATTAAAAATCACACGTAAAGCTGAAGTTTTCTCTATATATTATAAGCGTATTCTTGTGAGTATTTTGATACTTTGAGTGTTGCTATCTGGTTGCAAGTTTCCTTGACACTTATATCCGATATTCGATGAAATCTTGTCTTTTCAAGGTAAGGGATGTTATTTTTTTTAAAATAATATTATTTCTTCTAATATAATTACGCCGGATTATTGGTATGATTTTTCTTTTAAAATTCTTGTCTTTTAGTGTCGGGGTTATTATTCACGTATACGACACTATTCACGAATATGGCACTATTCACAGAAAAATTAAATTTTCATTTTTTGTTCAAAATATCTATTATGGATACTAGTTTTGATTGTATCCATGTTTTGATCATTCTTGAATTTTACTTCACTATGAGTATTTATGAAGTATTTTTGAACTCGGATTGTTTAAAGTACGAATCTTTAATATTTGTTCTTTTGTTTCACTTTGGATTCGTTTTCTTTAAAATATTTTCATCATCCTCGATCCTAAATGATGATATTCTTGAATATCTTTGGCTTTGTAGTGCAAAGATTAATGATTTTCGATGAATATCTTTGGCGCGTAGTGCAAAGATGAATGGGTGTTGAGATGAACATGACCCGGTGATGAATATCTTTGGCTGTAGTGCAAATATGAATATTTGATTCAAGATGAATATTGATTGATGTTACTGAGGATAAAATAATGATGATGGACTTTTAAATTCATAGATTATAGTAGATTTCATTCTCTACGTAACTCATCTATGAATTATTATTTTCACTTTGATGAATATTGATCGAAACTTGTTATCTATTGTATTTTCTGATTTTTCCTGTTGAAGACTAACGATAATTTGTTCTATATTATCTTAGTCATAATATTCTTTCTTGGGCTAGTTGAGCTCACCCTTTTCCTTTTGTTCCATTTTTCTTCTCGGGAGGCGAGAATGTAGCGAAGACTAGTCGGGGTATGGAATGAAGGTCTTAGAAAGTTGTTTTAGTAGTCCTCACCATTTTTTGTAAAATAATATATCAATAATTGTAATGAGGAATTATTTGAGTGTTGATATTGTCTAGAAGACAATATTTGTATTTAAACTCACAGTTTTCATGTTGTATTAATAAAGTTGTAGTTGTTTCTGTACCATGTTATTGACGACTCAAAATGGATGTTGTATACCTATTTTGGGGGCGTCAAAATCGTTATAGATAAAAAATCCATCCGAAACAAATGGTATTGTCAGAACAGGTGCCGAAATGAGTCTCCTCTTGAGCTCTTGGAAACTTTCTCGCATTCCTCGCTCTATCTGACAATTTTGTATCTTCTCGAGTCAATTTGAGTTAAAGGAGTAACGATTCGAGAAAATCCTTCCATGAATCTCGATAATAACCAACTAAGCCCGAAAAAGCTACGTCACGACTTGGTTGCTCAACTTTGTATTGCTTCAATCTTCGTCGGGTCAATAGATACTCCATGTTTTGATACCACGTGCCCAAGGAATGCTACTTCCTTAAGCCAGAACTCACATTTCTTCAGCTTGGCATATAGCTTGTTGTCACGAAGTCTTCGAAGTACAAGCTTCAAATGGTGCTCATGATCTTCACGACTTTTGGAATAGATGAGGATGTCATCAATAAAGACAATAACGAACTGATCCAAATATTCCTTAAATACACGGTTCATCATATCCATGAAAGAAGCAGGAGCATTAGTCAATCCAAAAGACATGACTAAGAATTCATAATGCCCGTACCGCGTCCTGAAGGCAGTCTTTAGAATATCCTCAGTTTTAATCTTCAGCTGATGATATCCAGAACGAAGATCGATCTTTGAAAAGAATTGTGCTCCTTGTAACTGGTCAAACAAGTCATCAATGCGAGGTAGCAGATACCTATTCTTGATGGTGACATGGTTCAATTCTCGGTAGTCAATACAAAGTCGCATGCTCCCGTGTTTCTTCTTTACAAATAAAACAGGAGCACCCCAAGGAGATGTACTAGGACGAATGAAACTGATGTCTAACAAATCCTATAGTTGGACTTTTAACTCCTGAATTTCAATAGGAACCATTCGATATGGGGTTTTAGAAATGGGCTTTGTACCCGGTTCAAGATCAATAAAGAATTCAACTTCACGTTACGGAGGTAGACCAGGAAGTTCTTTAGAAAATACGTCAGGAAATTCATTAACAACAGGAATATTATTCAAATCTGACGTGTTTTTGTTCAAGTCTATAATATGGGCTAAGAAAGCTTGACATCCATTTTTTAATAAACGAATAGCTTTATGGCTTGATATGACAGTGACTGATTTTAGTGGTTTGGTTACTTGAATTCGTATAACAGGTTGGTTAGGAATATGAAAACTAACAACTTTACGAAAACAATCAATTTTGGCATGATGAGTGGTTAACCAATCAATCCCTAAAATCACATCAAATGCAAGTATCTTTAAAGAAATAAGATCAACAGGTAATGTGATTGTGCTAACTTGGATCAAGCAAGATTTATAAACTATAGATGTAACAAAGGTTTCACCCAATGGAGTTTCAACAGATAAGTTAATGTCCAATTTCTCCATAGTCAAGTTAAACGTTAAGCACAAGCAGGAGAGAAAAAAGAATGGGTATAACCGGTATCTAGTAAGTTATAAACTTCGCAAGAGTTCAAGATTAGCTTACCCGTGATCACCTCGTTCGGGGTTCTCGTGTTTTGGCCAGTCACGACAAATGCCCTTCCTTGAACCACCGACTTTGTTTTGTCCGTAGTCGCCTTTGGTGCCGTCGTCCCAGTTGGACTTGACTTTGCTACCGGACAAAATCGGACTATATGACCATCTTTTCCATAATTGAAACACACCTTGGAAGGCTGTGAACAGTTTGGACTTATGTGTCCCTCCTCTCCGCATCTGTAGCATCTAACTGGCGGTCGTTCTCCTCCCCTAGAATTTGTTGTTGGTGCTGGTGCTGCTGCTGATATCTTCCCGTCATTGTTGAATCTCCTCTTTTTGAAATTTCCACTTGACTCACCTCTCCTATTATCATGGCTACGATTACCACCCGAATGGTTACCGCTTTTGTCTGTACTCTTCCCTCCTCGTTGGTTATCATCGCTCCGATGACTACTGTCACCGGTAGGACTCTGGTTGTGGTCCCTCGGTTGAACATACTCATTATCACGCTCTAATAATTGAGCCTTGTTTACAACATCTGAATATAAAGAAAATTTATGAGAGATAAGATATTGTCGAATCTCGAGTTTTAGACCTCTCAGAAATATCCGCGTCATACGTTCCTCATTTTCTATCAAATGAAATGAAAACCTGGATAACTCCGCGAACTTTGCCTCGTACTGGGACACTGTCATGTTGTTTTGTTCCAGTCTAATAAACTCTACCTCCTTCATATGACGAATACTTTCAGGAAAGTACTTGTCGTTGAACAGTTTCTGAAATCTTTCCCAAGACATCGAAAAGTGCTTGGGTTGTAGAAATGCGTTTCTGATTCCCACCCGATGTCTGCTTCACCACGGAACATAAAGGTGGCGAATGGAATATTTTATTCTTTTGTGCATCCCAAGACATCTAATATCTTGGTAATTTGCTTGACCCATGTTTCTACCTTAATCGGATCCGGCTTTCCCCAGAAATCTGATGGTCCCAAATCCTTGAACTGCTTGGCCGTGATAAACAGCGCGTTGCTATCATTTCCACCCGTATTTTGTACCCGAGTCTCCCTCGTCTAATTTTGCATGAACTGCAAAAAGCTTCTAAACATCCTGTCATTCATCGTTTGCTTAGTAGTATTGTTTACAGGATGAATATTACCTTCCTGTTCACGTTCTCTTGGTTGGTGATTGAAGGTTATTCCACGGTCTCATACACTCCATTGTTAACGTTCTCAGCTGCCATTCTTAAAAACTGCCATAAAATAGGGGTTAATTAAATAAATTAACATATCACATAATATCCCTATATTATGTCCGACCAACAATTAAGCTTAGGTAGGACACACTAGCGAAGGATTTACTCGTCTCTCCCTCCTAGTTCTATTCCCGATCTCGCTTGGAGACCATATCCTAAGCTCGATACCATTTGTGGACGCCCTAAAATAGGTATGCATCACCCATTCTGAGTCACCAAATACATGGTACAAAAACAACTACAACTTTTATTATTACAATTGTTGTGCAAAATACGACAACACACATGCTGTGAGTTTAAATACAAATATTATCTTCTAGATAATATCCACACTCAAATAAGTCCTCATTACATTTATTGATACACTATTTTTCAAAAATAGTGAGAACTGCTAAAACAACTGTCTAGGACCATCACTCTTTACCCCGACAGGTTCTTGCTAAATTCTCACCTCCTGAGAAGAAAAATGGAACAAAAAGGAAAAGGGTGTGAGCTCAACTAGCCCGATAAAAAGAATATTATGACTAAGATAAAGAACAACAATTTATCGTTAGCCTTCAACAAATCAGATAAAATATAATGGACAACCAGTTTTAGATCAATATTCACATCGAAAATAACAATTCATCAGAAGAGTTAAGTAGAGAATGAAATCTGCTATCATATATGAATTTAAAAGTCCATCAATATTTTATCCCTGTAACATCAATCAATATACATCTTGTATCAAATATTCATCTTTGCACTACGGGCTAAAGATATTCATTTGTATCACCAGTTGGTCATGTTCATCTCAACACCTGTTCATCTTTGCACTACGGGCCAATGATATTCATCAGGTAATCATTCATCTTTGCACTACAGGCCAAAGATATTCATCAAGTATCACCATTAAAGACTGAGGATGATGAAAAACATTTTAGAGAACGAATTCAGTGAGACAAAAGGACAAAGATTAGAGATTCGTACTTTAGATAAATCAAGTTTAAAAATACTCCATAATGGAGTAAAATTCAAGAATGAAGATCAAAACATGGATTCAATTTCAAGAATAAGGGTCACAATAGATAGCTTGGAAGAAGAATTTTTTTTTTGTGAGCGATTGCAGATTAACGATACGTGAGCGATGCCGTGAAACGATGGCGTGTGAACGATTGCCGTCATGCCATGAAACGTTCCAAATTTGATTAAAAAGTCCAGACCAATATTCCTAAGAAATGATATTAGATGAAGCAAAATCTCTAATCATTTCAGGAATTATAGAAGCAATACTTACCATAGTAAGTTCAAATTTAGGAATATGAGATGAAATAATATTGCTCACGTAATATGGAGTATGAAAGAAAATAATATTTCTCACGAGTATTGCAATAAAATAATATCCTTTACCTTAGTAGAAGCTGGATTTGACTGGAATATCGGATATTATTCTGAGAAAATCTTGAAGAAAAACTACGCTCAAAATATTCTTATACTCAAGAAAATACTCATAATACTTTAGAATACGAATTTCTGAATTTTGAAGGTGGTGTGATTTAGGAAGGAGGGGTTACCCCCTATTTATAGTGCAGCGCACGGAGGAAAAACTAAAGTATTCTGCCTAACATTTGCATTTTTCTTCCTTACCTAACTTTTCATACTTTCATAAGGGTGGGGGCCATCCTTGAAAACAAACTTGGCAGGCAAAACCCACCAACCATTTCCACCAATCAATGGCCTTTATTCTTCATAATTGAGGGCCCACAAATTTGAAAACCAAGCTTTGTAGAAGAAAAAAAATGCAGGAGATATGAAATATTAGCCATCCACCAAAAGATAAAGCTATGCAGGAAATTTCTTCCGCCCGCAAACTTAGAAAAGCATGCACATTAAAATTAATTCATATCCGTCCCTTTTTATCACATGTATATATATATATATTATAATATTATTGTTTAAACAATCATAATATATATTTTAAATGAATATTTTATCGAAGAAATAATTGTAATTCCACAAAAAATATGCCAAACTTTTAACAATTATTTCATGCTAAAAATTTCTTCATTTATATCCACATAAAATAAATAAATCCATCATTAATGCACATCAAATAAATATTTCCTTATCATATAAATCAATAATTAATTATTCATAAATAATATTACAGAATCACAATTATGACAACCAGGCCATTCCTAGGAAAGAGGGGGCTTTCCAATAAAGAATTTCTCCTTACTAGCGCGCAATTAGGTGACCAAACCTCTCCTTGACAGAACTTTCTAGACATTACCAATAATGCTATCTAATAATATTATTCAAATAATATGAATTATTAATCGATAATGGGAAATAATAATGCAAAGTGACAATTATTGAAATAACAATAATATAAAATATCAAAGCAAAGAATTATTGAATCAATAAAATAAAATATTGAGCGATAATTCTTATGTAACAATTATTGAGTAGTGCCTTCTTACGTAAAATTAATAATTCAAAAATCTTATGCAATACCATATGCTTCTTTTGTGCAACCCATAGCGATATTACGATATTTTAACCTTAGGGTAATCCAACAATGTTAATTCAGTAATAATTACGTCGTTATTTATAAAAACTCATATTTATCGTTTTCTTCATCCGACCGTTATTCTGTTATGGGACCCACAAATGACTGCGCCATCGAACGGATATTCCCAACAAAAAGAATATTCCATGACCAAATGAAAATTCCCCGACAACAATGAATAATTTATAACCACTTGCTTATTTTGTAAAATTTGCACATTTCTCCCATAATCAAAGTATTATATCAATTAACACCTTTTTGTTTCAAAATAATGAATATAGGAAATTCAATTTTATTTATAAAAAGTTGGGGTCTTACAGGCCATGTTATTTCTACGCGTCTATTTCTTAAGGCTAGCGCTCAGTTGGGTTATTTCTTATTTTACGTATTTTATCTAAGGCTAAAGAACAGAGGGTTGGAGAGAGATGTAACGACCCCAAAATAGGTCCATTCCATCCAACCCATTCTGAGTCGCCAAATATATGGTACGAAAAACAACTACAACTTTATTACAACAATTGTCGTGCAAAATACAACAACACATATGCTGTGAGTTTGGATACAAATATATACCAACTGTAGCACGTCACAATGACACCTTACATAAAGGTATAGTCAAAAACTGTTTTAGAAATTAGAATCTTTGGGAAGTGCTCAAGGAAACCTTCGTACATGGGAGACCATGCTTTTAGGTTATGGTAGATATCATATGGCCGCAGAATTATCCTTGGTTGACCCAATAAACCCCAAAGAGAAAAGAGAAGATTACTATCATATTCTTCCCAATGGTGAGTCTTCTCTTGACATATCATTATCTCCATTGTCTCTAATTGGGTATTATACTCCAAATAAACACCAAGATTATATAGGTAGTGCTTGTAAATATACTCAAGAAGTGGATGTACAACAACCGTGTCTTATGATAACACGAGGTTATATGTCATTAGACATCTTGTATGATAGTGACAAAACACCCTTCCAAGTTAAATTCACCTCACCCTCGACATCTATAGACCACCACTCTATTCCCTCGCTATCCCCGCTCGACCAAAACTACACTTTTATTACACAGAAAAGGAATTGTGAAACAAAAGGGTGAGCACAACTAGCTCAAGAAGAATATTATGACTAAAGATAAATAAATTATCAATAGTCTTCATCGATAATAAATCGGAGATTTAGAATATATGGTAGATGATAAAACTTTTCAACCATAGTTGCGGTGAAGCAAGCAATCCATTAAAAGAGTCAAATAGACTATAAAGTCTATTGTCTTCTCCACGTTAAAAGTCCACCAACAATATTTTATCCTCAGTAACATTAATCAACAGTTCCTTTCCACAATCATATGAATAACTCATAATCATAATTGTGATTCTAAATTCCTCTTCTCATCCGGAGACGAAGATAAATTTTCATCATCCATCTTTACCGAAACATCAAATATCATGGTTATACCAAATCACAGCCTGCTCATAATCATACTAATAATTTCATCTTTTGCACCACGGGCCAAAGATATTCATCAACAGATTCATCTTTACACTATATAGGCTAAAGATATTCAACAACAGTCATCTTTGCATTACGAGCCAAAGATATTCATCAATAATTCATCTTTGCACTACAAAGCTAAAGATATTCAACAAAAGTCATCTTTGCATTACGAGCAAAAGATATTCATCAATAATTCATCTTTGCACTACACAAAGCTAAGATATTCAACAACAGTCATCTTTGCATTACAAGCCAAAGATATTCATATCTCAAATAAATACATAATCATTTCGAAGTTATATAACAATAATTATAACCATGTTGATCAATCCACCTTTGCACTTAAGCTAAAAATATTCAATTGTAAATTCAATGGTCATGATCATACCGGTCAACAATTCAACTTTTGCACCTCGGCCAAAGAGAACCTATGGTCACGATCATACCAATAATCTACCCATCTTTACACTCAAGTCAAAGAGAAATATCATCATTAGGTTTATAAGAATGTTATATAAAAATAATATAATCAAAACATGGTTTTAATTTCAAGAGTAAGATTCATAAATCAACGATAATTTGGTCGTAAAAAAACCAATTTTATTGTGAATACTACCCGTGAATAGTAACTCGTGAATAGTAAATCGTGAATAGTAACTCATGAATAGTAACTCGTGAATAGTAACTCATGAATAGTAACTTCGTGAATAGTAACTTTCGTGAATAGTAACTCATGAATAGTAACTTCGTGAATAGTAACTCATGAATAGTAACTTCGTGAATAGTAACTTCGTGAATAGTAATTCGTGAATAGTAACTTCATGAATAGTAACCCGACATGAAAAAGTTCCAAATTTGATAAAAAGTTCCAACCAATATTTCAAACATAATGATATTGAAGAAATAATATCATTTGAGAAGAAAATAACATCCTTACTATCCCTTACAATCCCTTGATCTCTTTGATCCTTACAATCCCTTACCTCAAAAGAAAAGACGACTTACATTTGGATATCGGATATAATATTTGAAGGAAACTTGCAGATGATGAATATCAACTCACCAAGTATCTAAATACTCACAAAATACACTCAATAATCTAGAGAGAAAAAGAGAGAAAATTTATGAATTCTGGTGTGATTTTCAATTCTAACTTAACCCTCTATTTATAGGAAAATGTTATTTGTGAAGCGCAGACTTAACCTGCAACCTGATGGCTTTACCTGCTACTATTCCCACCCACCACATTTGAAAATTCAATTGAGCACATTTCTCACCAACCAAAAGTGGGGCCCACCAATTCTAGAATTTTCCACCAAAATCATTTATAACCTAATTTCTGAATCAGTCACCTCTTAAAATTCATAACAAATCATTCGTTCATTTTTAACGGTTCAAAATTTGTGGACATATACTCAACTTATGTATGTATAACATATCCAAAAATTACAACGATCCAACTATCGGATTAAAATTATAACTCACATAATATATCGTAAAAATCTTGATTTGATTTTTAATACCTCCATTCCGACAAAATTACTGATAAAATACCTCAACATTAATTCCTTCATTTATAACCACATAAATAAATCCATCATTTATATCCACATCAAATAAATATTTCATTGTCATATAAATCAATAATTAATTATTCATAAATAATATTATAGAATCACAATAAATGATGACCCGAGGCGGGTTCCGAGAAAGAGGGGCTTTCAGATAAGGATTTCTCTCCTTCTTGGTGGCGTAATTAGGTGACCAAACCTCTCCTTGATGTAACTTTCTAGACATTGCCAATAATGCTATCTAATAATATTATTCCAAATAATATGAATTATTTATCGATATATAATGGAAAATCTTCATGCAAGGTGTCAATTATTGAAACAACAATAATATAAAATATCAACGCAACAATTATTGAATCAATAAAATAAAATATTGAACAAGTAATTCTTTGTAACAATTATTGAGTAGTGCCTTCTTACGTAAGGGTCAATAATTTAACAATCTTTATGCAATACTGGTGTTATTCTTTATGCAACCACAGCGTATTGTTGTATTTTATCCAACGGGTATTCCAAAAAGTGTTAGCGGTGAAAACTAAAACTTATCGTTTTCTTCATCCAAACAATTATTACATTATGGGGCCCACAAATGATATTTACCGGCAAATAAATACGGATATTCCGACAAAAAGAATATTCCACGACCAAAAGAATATTCTCCGACAACAATGAATATTTTATAACCACTTGTGTATTTTGAAAAAAAATTCATATATCACCCTTAACTTTAACTTTTATCAATTTAACCATTTACTGAATAGTAATTATAAGAAAAATTGAATACTTTTATTTCATAAATTTCGGGGTCTTACAAGAGAGCTCTGTGAGAAGATAGAAATTGCAGAGATTTTAGAGAAGAAGAGAAAACACAGTGGTGTTGATAGAAGGGTTTGCTAATTGGTTTGCTAATCAAGGTAAAAACTATCTCCATTCTAACTCTTAGTTTCGATATATATATATATATATATATATATATATATATTATGTGATTGGAAATCACGTAAATTATGATAGATATATGTTCATATAGGTTTGCAAACCTCTGTTAATCATCATGTATGCTTGTTATTTGTTATCAAATTCGTGTAAATTGAGTGTAGGAAGAAAAAGGAAAATAACAGTGTTTATGTTTTTATTTTATGGCTTAGAAAGTACGAAAATTGATGCTCTATATGTGTAATAATCTATAGTTTGTTATTGGATTATGTTAATATGTTAAGAAACGAAAACGACGAAGTTTAAATCATGTCAATTGATTAAGAAACGAGTTCGTGGCAATCAAATTCGTTAAAAGTATAAAAATGAAGAAAATTTGGAAAAACTATGATCTTGATTGCTCAAAATGGTGTATATGTAATGTTTTGTATATAGAATGGTGTTTAGCATGTATAACTACAATATGTCAAAGTTTTAGATGTTGAATTTGGGAGAAATTCTGTTGAATTGGGATTTTTTTGCCTTTAGCTGTGTATTGTCAAGCGTTTATAAAAGTTTGAGTGCAGTGCATCGGCATGGCGTGGTGGTACTGCCATGATTATTATCGCGATGGTAAGAACATTTGGGGGAAGGGGGCTAGTGCGATAGCCTAGTATATTACTTTCATCATTGCACATGAAAGTGACTATCTCGAACAATGATGTTTGCAAGTCATGTATATCGGGCTTGGGTTAGTTTAACATTCATGTTAAGGATACTAAAACATTAAGTGAATTATAATAACAGATTCCAATGTGTTATAATGCAAAGTGTAAATATTTGAAATAGTGATTTAAGTAAGTTCTAAAATGAAACCAAGTGTGATGTTTTTTTAAAATTAGAGATGAATGATTAAGTTATGTTGGCTTGTAACGAGATTTCAGATTCGTTAAGTATATTAACCTACGTGGTTAAGTGCTAGGTTAGGGTTATGACCTAAGTGATGGTTTAAACCGTAAAGTTAATATTCATGCGATTAATTGTTGTTGCGATTTCAATGATATATGTAGGATAATTGGAGATTATTTTACACTCGTGTAGCTTATAAATAAGGCAAGTTCTCTAACTCTACTTTTATAATTGTGCAAGTTTCTAAACTCTAACTCTTTATAATTGAGCAAGCTTTCTAACTTCATTCTTTTCATATCGGATGCAAGTTTCCATTCTTATATTATTATTGTTCAAGTTCTTTAAAATTGAGCAAGCCTAATCTATCTTGAATATGTTTGTACAAGCTCTTATAACCTAATTCGTTATATCAAGCGAGTTTTACTTTCCTAATTATTATTAAAAACACATATTGTTCTAATACATCGATTCAAATGAGATTGTTCTAACTCCTTTGAATATAGAATTTTTCATGTATATCATGTTTATTCAATTATGTATATTGTTGATATTCTATCTTTGACTTTGATAGCCTTGTACAGTTACACATTCTTGTGTTAAACCTTTATTGATAAATGTTGAATAGTGTTCTAAAATTCTAGAGACACTGATAAGCTAGTTCAAAACTAAACTTTCTTTAGTGCGGACATTCTAAATTCAAACTGAGACGAACAACCCTAATATAGGGGATTTTTGTACGTGTAACGTTTAGATGTTTATGCATAATACATGGTACAAAGGGTTGATCCCCCTAAGTACGTTAAGAAGGGTATAGTCTAAATGACTGTTAAGGTTAAGGTAATAATAACTATATACCGGAGACATAGTTCGTGGTCTTAAGACCCTCAGACATTGATTTCGAACTTGTGTTCTATTCTTAATTCTCGAGAACAAGTTCATTATT